>APFE030540492.1:4459-24658 GCA_000404065.3 Pinus taeda | reverse complement strand
AAATATTATATTAAGATGATATATATTTTAAAATTATTTTTGTTTGGTAAGAGTTTGTTTTCTTTGAACATAAGGAAATATGTTCATGGGGTATTTAGCAGGAGTGAAAGTGTGCCTTTTTAAGTACCACCAACATGTTATTCTAGGTGGTGAGGTTTTCCTTGAATAAAGATGATGAGTCAAACTGCGTTCGGGGATAGTAGCAAGTAATGGTGATGATGAGTCAGTCTACATTAGCTGATAGTAGCCAGTAATGTTTGTCCTCGACGTGGGTTTGACAACTAAATTATGGTTAGATAAATGTCTTTTGGATTAATCACATGATTAGGATTTGGTCGATGTTTCAAACCAAATCCCAATGTGGACATTAGTTGGTTTGAAACGCCAAATCCTAATGATATGATTAATTTGAAAGACTTATATCTAGAATATGGATAAGAAAAGCCTCAAATCTAACAAACTAAATTATGATAAGTCTTCCTATTGTATAGAAAATTTGGGGATAGTACCGAGTATGGTGATGATGAGTCAATGTGCATTACCGAATAATAGCTAGTAATGATTGTCCCTTAGATTATGATAAATTTTCCTACCTTATAGAAAAAAAGAAAATAATATATATTTACATCAATTCATATCATGAATAAATATTACTCATTAAAATAAATAAAAAAAATAATAAATAAAATAATAATAATTTAAAAGTATTCCATATTAAAAAACTTATTTGTAATAAAATAAAATTAATTTAAATGGGAAAGTTTTTATTTTTACTTAATTAAATATTTAGATTTAAAGCATGCTTTATTGGTTGGAGTAAATTTTTGGTCCTTTTTTATAAATATTATAACTTTATCACTAAATTATTTAAAATGATGTTGTTTTCTAGGTTTAAATTAATTTATAAACGAAATTATCTTTTCATGACAATACAATCTCAATCTCAAGTAAGATTGTGATTTATTATTCAAAATATGTTTTTGAAAGCATAAACGAATTCCATAGAGTGAAAAACCCCAAGAGTGCTTGCATTATACACATTAAATAACTTAACTCCAAATTTTTAAAATGTTTGAATTAATTAATCAAAAATCTCTAAAAAAATATTCCTCTATAAAATTAAAAACACCAATATTTAATTATTTTTTATAAATCATAAATAATTCATAATAATTTT
This sequence comes from Pinus taeda, assembly GCA_000404065.3. Classification (NCBI taxonomy): domain Eukaryota; kingdom Viridiplantae; phylum Streptophyta; class Pinopsida; order Pinales; family Pinaceae; genus Pinus; species Pinus taeda. The sequence continues at coordinate 23,481 of APFE030540492.1, read as the reverse complement.
TATTAATAACCATTAAATTATAATAATGTTATCATCTTATAATAAATATAATAAAGAAAAATTGTTAGATTCTAAAAATCTTTGGCAATTCAAATATAGATATAAGTTTTTCGAATTAATCATATAGTTAAAATTTGATTAACCTTTCGAAACAACTAAAAAATCTAGCCTTACCGCAATTTGTAATTATTATATAAAATAAATGTGAAAGATAATATTATAGTGTTATCCAGCACAATTTGGAGTTATTGTATAAAGACAAGAGAGCTTTTGTGCATGGAAGGCATGCTTTATGGGGATTTTGGTTGTATCCATGAGAAGATTAATGGACACAAAAAAGGATGGTGCATGTGAGTCATGCTCTAAGGAAGGCGCAGTTGAATTCGTTGTACTTTTGGACAATACTTTGTTGCCAAACAAATCATTGGGCGTGGAAAGCACGCTTACATAGAATGTGTTTTATTGTTGGGTTTCCCAATTTTATTTTTGTTTATCCAAAGTTTTTATTAAGTTCATTACTTGAAAGATGTTAAAGATGTTTAACTTAACAAAGGAAAATGGGTTAAAATGGTATTTGGATTAATATAATTATAATATATTTTGATAATAAATAAAAATATAAATATAGTAGAATTATGTGATTTTGTATTTAATTTTAATTTGATTAATATATATATATAAAATATATAATAGAATTCGAATAAAAGAATAAGTTATTATATGATTTAATTATTAAAATTAATATTGGATATTTGTTTTTTGGTTTTTTTAAGCAACAGTTAAGCACATGTTTATTTACTCAAGGCTATAAGTTAATATGGATATGTTTTTAACTTTTAAAGATATGCATTGTAATTTAAAGTTAAATCTTAATCAGGAGAGATAGTGATTTTTTTTTTCATTTTTTATTTATAATATTTTTTTAAGTTGTTAGTGTGTTTATAGTTTTTCAAAAAACATGTTACTTTAAATAATTACTTTGTCTAAATTAGATGGAGACTATTATTCATTTTTTAGATATGAATTGTTTAATTCATTATGCCTCTTCACTACACCATGGTGCTTTGTAATCACAACTAATTACATAGAAGTGAAAGACACATAGTTCATATCCATGTCATAAGCCTCAAATAAGGTTTGGCGAATGCACAAAATTTACCTCTCCCGACACCCACCCACGTAGGATGTGAGATGAAGGTGTGCATTATTGTGTACTAAGAGGTGGTTTGCATTTGCGTGTACAAACAAATCCACAACTTCACCCCTCATAATCCACCCTCTCAAGGGTGTAGATGTGTATTGATATGTATTGCTTATTTGATGTAGTTGGTCTCAATTGCTTGACAAGTGATCTAGGAGTTGTCTCCAAAGATTTCTTATTCGGTGATCATCAAGATTTTGTTGGACATTAGATAAACCAATGCTCCCTGTGTATTTCACGACATGGACTAACTGCCTCTCGCGGATCCTTATCTTTGGTGATGTGATCTTTGACTAATACCTGTAGGTTTTGGTCTAACGACAATAGTGATTCCCAACAAATGGTATGAGAGCATAGGTCACAAGTTCGATACACACCCAACTCGCGTTGGGGGGAGATTGTTGGACATTAGATAAACCAACACTCCTCGTGTCTTTCGTGACATGGACTAATCGCCTCTCATGGATCCTTATCTTTGAAGATGCGATCGTTGACTAATACTTGCGGGTTTTGGTCTAATGACAATCATGATTCCCAATAGCTTTGGTATAGTGCTTATAACCTTTTTCCTTGAGGTAGACTTAGACTATTTGATAGGAATCTTAAAATGGCATGGTTGTTAACAAGTCTTGCAACAAAAAGTCATAGTCCAATATATGTGACCAATGATATTCTCCAAGGAAAACATTAGGGGTAAAATTTTTCCAATGAGCGAAATTAGGGGGTTTCAAATTTTGATTAGGAATTTTTTTTCCCTGTATTGTAGTGTTTTTTTTATCATTCACTCACAATTTAGTTAAGAAAATGTATAGAGGTTTAGTCCATGCTTATTGTAAAGGAGGAAGCAAACAAATTTGCCCCTCAAATTTGAAGTTGTGACACTTGATTTATACAAAATGGGGACTTGTGGTAGTGATTCTACCCACTCTGATCCGAATTGGATCATATATTGTTTTTCATCCATCTTGATGCATTTGGAGTGGAAAAAGTGGAGGAATCAGCTCACGGGACCGCTTTTACTGGCGACACCCCGTTTAGCAAAACAAGGTTCAAAACCTTCCGGGAGCGTTTTGAGGCATCAAACGATGTTTTTATGGGGTAAAAAATTGTTTCTTAAGCGCCACTCTTTTTAATTTTATTCTACATACAGAAAGCTTTCCAACAGTGCAAGAATTTCGTTAATCGAAGGCCGTATGCAAAAGTTATTCCACTGAGAAGTTGACATTCCTGTTTTCACACCTATAGTTCGGGAGGATGTTGCGTCAACCCCCATTATTCATGGAAAAGAGGTTATCCATGTGTTTTTGATGTAGAAGACTCTAGAAGAGCCTATTTTGTAACTCTAGTTAAGAGTTGATGTAGTCAAACTTATCCACTAGTAGGCTATCAGGCTATGTTATAAGCGGGCCACTAGGAGGAAGAGGCATTCCATTCTTTTGAGAGCATTTGTTACATAGATGAGCAAAGATAGCCAGGAGAAATAGGAGGTAGAGCACACAAAGAGGATTTTTTCACTATAGCAACCCACGAGCCATAGACATTGCTTCTTTGTATCTACAACCATATTTTCAGACAAAGAAGAGAGCGAAGTAGCCTCACCTTCCAGCTGGGTTTTCTCCTGAAAGGGTTTGCCAGAGAGCATATCTTGTGTCTTATGTGTGTGTGAGCTTGTTTTATTCGTTCTCTACTTTCTTGCATAATTTATATTCGCATGCATGCACTAATTACAGTGAAATCTACAGATCTAGAAATTAAATAAAATTGTAATAATGTAGAATCTAGATTTTTTTTAATATAATATTATCAGATATGTTGTGACAAACTGTCCAGTGGAATATCCACGGTAGTTTACGAATCACTCCCCATTTGGTATAAATTAGGCTTCATCCTTTCTTTTGGCCTAATTTTTTGGTATAGGCATTAGATATCTAAATGCAAACTTAGCACCATTAAGTAGAGCATGATTTCTTGGTAGAGCACAACATTATTGAGCATGATTTATTGGCAACATATGGAGGGTATTCAGATGACAATAAAACACCATTGAGTTGAGGTGCATGGCTAATCAACTTCTCTTAAAAGAAAATTCAAAACAAGGGCACCATTATGAGAGCCTAGCACCATTGAGCACAATTTCTTTGTTGCCATGTTTTCCACAAGTATTATGTCCACCCTAAAGAGATTTACATAGTTATTGGTTCTTTTAGGGAATCCCAAAAATAAAATTTGGAATTTGTAATTTGGTTGGAAAGTAACTACACATGTTTTTTTATGTTTAGAATTTTTGCTTCTTATGAACCATGTATGCTTAGAAATGTCATTTACAACTCAAACAATGTAAATGGCATGTTCACTCGCTTTACATATTTTGTGATGGGAATAATCAAACTGGGCATAATGCTAGTGTTATTTAACTAGATCACAAAAAAGATAGATCAATGACTTCAAAATTAGCCTCTTCGAGGGGGTAACCTCCTTACATCACATAAATGAACAATTCTTGAATGATACAAATGACTAGACCTCCTTGCTATATATAGGAGTCTAAGGGGTCACAATATAATTAGAGCCTATGTAGCAGTAATAATGTAAGGACACAACAATAAAAATAGTGGGCTTCTATGGGGCATAACAATAACAATATGGGGGCTACATGGGCACAACAATAACAATAGGAGGCTACACTAGCAATAACAATAAAGGGGCTACACTAGTATTGTAGGGACCTAACAGCCAGTTAGTAATCATTAATCATTTAAGAAGACAAATCATGGTTGATGTTTGAAAATATTATAGTGAATCACCATAAATGGTAGGTCTTGTAAACTCACTATGCTCTTATGCAACCAATAGTCTAATCATCCAATTCTTATAGATGTTTTTTTATATACAATAGAAAGTAACTACCTCCTATGTACATGGAAATTGATATAACAAAACTAAAGGTAGACTATCTGATTTCTTGAACATGTAATAGCCTAAAATGGTTGGTGAATACAATGATCCAATTGTGGCACTCATCTACTCAACCTTTGATTCCCATTTGGCTTCATATAAGTTATAACATCAAGTTAAAGGAATCTCAATTGTTCCCTCTTTTTTTTTTTAATATTGGTCATGCTATTGGTGTTTGTGTGCATGCATGAGTGAGTAGTTTTCCACTTGTCTATTATATTTTCCATCTCATGCTCTGACAATTTGGTGCTATGTAATTCATTTCTTATGTGAAATGAGCATTGGAGGATTTCCTTTATTTTTTTTAATTGCATATTCTTATCCATTTAAGTGGAATATTAATTTGTTTGGCTAACAACGTGACATTATTATTATTATTTATTTATTTATTTTTTTTCGACCGAGGAAAAAATTGTAATTTCATTATTGAAAATGGGAATTATATTCTACTGATGCACCAATATGCATTCAAAAAACCATATAGGTTTCCCAAAAAACAAAAAAGATATCAGTTTCATGTCTGTCCCACCTGTGCATGCATAAAATATATTTTTGATCCCCTCATAGTGTTGAAAATAAACAAAAAGCAGCCCTGTATTATAGGCCTATCTAGTTTGTTGATGAGCTGATATAAAGGTTACATAAGTTTGACAAAAAACACAGACTATCATAATTTCTATAGATCGACAAAAACAAAAATAAATAAAAGTATAAGATTAGATCATGTTTGCTTTAGTTGCAAATCTTCTATAAAGGGCTTGTGGTAGTATTCAAAAGATGTATCACTACAAGGAAAAGACCTTCTAGTGGAGGTTTTTGCAGAAGACCCTATAAAAATAGCCCAAAAATACATTTTAATGCACCAGCGACTACAATCTATTGTTAGGCTTCAAATATTAGATGTCAATCTTAAATTAAAACGATCCTCTGTTTCATTAAAATGCCGGACTATCACATGGAACCGCTGTTTTCTTTTTAAGCACACTGGGTTTCCTTTGTATCATATGGGAGCGGTTGTGTCACTCTTCCTCGGCGCATAAACAAAACACTACCTATCCATTCAAACATAAAAACAGCAACGTTTTTATTCATTACTTCATTGTAGCCACTGATACAATACTTGCATTACACAGCCCATCACAGGCTCAGCCCACGCATCAAAAGATCACAACCAAAAACAAAAGGAAAACAACACATCGGTTCATATATTATTGGACAACGTCAGCTCTTAATTACATCGCCATCTGAATAAGTCACAGTACAACAAACAAAGGCATACGCTGGTCCAAACCCCGCCCTCGCATCAGAATCACAAAATAAACAAACCAGAAAAAAAAAAGAACTAGCAACACATCTGTTGATTAACAACGCAACTCCTAAGTTTTACACAACTGTCTCCATATCTCTAAAACTAACTCCCAAAACAAAACGCTGGTTTCTTTTTTTATATCGCCTCCGGCCTCTAGCCTTTCTGTATGGCATCATACCAAAAACAAAAACCGCACCATCGAACCCGGATTGGAGTTAAATTGCCCTCACTCTGCCGAATCTTCCTCTGTTTCATCGCCGAATCCGATCATGGATTACTGGTCCCTCTTTTTCGCCCGCCAATTTCTTTTCCTGAATCAGGGCTCCGCCACATTTCAGTTAGATTTTTTTTTAATGCAAGTTCGGTGATTCCGTCCATACGCAGCTGAATGAGCCACAATCGGCGGTCAGAACAGGGATATCATATGTTTGTAACAATTTGCCAAGATTTCAGGCGCTCTTGAGAAATCGGCATTGATCCTGATCCGCTTCAAGCGATCTTCAGTTAACATTTATCTCCACCAGAATCGCCCTGCTGTTATAACAATAATTACTCTCACAAGAGATATGGTATCCTTCATAAATTTATTCCAACAGACATATCACGATACGCCGAACAAATCAATACTAAATACAGAGATTAAATCTATTCAACAACAAATTAACTGAACTCGACTCTCAGCAAATAAAATACGATTTTGTTTTCAAGCCACAACATGTGGGCAATTTCCCACATTGTTGGCCAGGTCCGATGCTCCTGCATCAGACTCCCGGGGAAGAAAACTGATCTTGTAGTTGTTTGGAGTTGATCTCCATTCTCTGTAGCTCCGCTGACGTCCTCTACCGGTTCCTCTTTCCATTTAGTAAAATACTGATAATGAGCTTGACTCCTGGTTCGCTTTAGTGCTTTCTTTTTCCTTTTTCCTGCTTTGGGCTTTCGTCTGTTATGGCGTCTCTTTGTGGTTCTTCTTCTGGCTTTTAATATAGGTACGTTTCGGTCATACATAACTAAATCACCTGTTTGGAATTTCTTTTTCCGCCTCCTCATATCTGCTCGCTGCTTGTCTTTGCTACTGCATTCCCGCCATCTGCTTTTGACATCTCCCTCAAATATGCTTCTAGGAGTTAGCCACTTCTCATCTACTTGGATTTTCTTTGGATCCAATTTCAGCTCTTCTTTAGAGACTGCATATTCCTTCAAATCTTCATTCTTCGGACTAAGTGCTATTGACACAACACATGGATTAAGGCTTTCACTGATTAGCCATTTATCCATCGACTCTTCCACTTGTGTTCCAGCTTCAACATTTTCCTGCATTACCCTGTAGGCTACTTTATTTGACAAGCTGACTCCCGATATTAGATCATTATGTTCACTGATACTTCTGATGGGTAACAACTCATCCACAACAATATCAGCACAATCATTCAAGAAATTCTGAATTTCTTCAGGTAAATCTTCTAAATTTGTAGAAGTTAAAATTACCTTGGGTTTGCCAACACCAGCAAGATGCATCTCCTTACCCTTCTCATCTTCCCGCAACAAGATCTTCTCATTCATCAATGTAACACTGTTTCCAGGTGCTTCTTTATCAGCTTCAGCTTTCAAAGGCAGTAGTGTATGCTTGTTCCCCTCTTTCTCCAAAGTATAAGTATTTCTTCTGCCATCATGTATGGCATTTCGGTCAAACTGCCAGGGCCTCCCTAGCAATACGTGGCAGACATCCATCGGCATTATATCACATAAAATAACATCCTGATAAGTGCCAATCTGAAAGTCAACTTTACATTGTTCAGTCACAAATATTTGATGGCCTTTCTGGAGCCACAATACTTTATAAGGAGTGGGGTGTACTGTCCTTTCCAATTTCAGCTTATCCACCATCTCTGTAGAAACAAGGTTGTCAGTACTATCGCTATCAACCATCAACTTGCAACACTTACCCTTGGACTTACATACAGTTCTGAATAAAGTCTTTCTTTGAACTGGTTCTTTGGCTTCCTTAGCTCCTTTCAGTAATACCCGCTTCATTAATAGGGACTCTCCGTCTTCTAGTGGTTCCTCTTTAGCTTCAAGTTGAGGAATCTCCTCCTTGGCTTCTGCAACATTCACGTTGCGCTTGTTTGTTGATCTCTGATGAGGACAATCCCATTGTACATGTCCCCATTCACCACATGCAAAGCACCGGACATCCCTTCCTCGGCCTCTACCTCTGGGCACAAACCTTCCACGGCCAAAATCTCCTCTTTGTGGTGCTCTATTGCTCGCACTCCCTGCCTCATTCTGAGAGTGTTGAATATTGGATTCAAATGTCCCTCCTTCTTTTGCCGGATTCTTACCTCTGTTTCTCTGGTTTTGTTTGCGCAATAGTTTTTCCTCTGCCTTCAAGGCTGCTTGATAGACATCCTCAACAGTTTTCAAACTCAACAGGCTAATCTCATCTTGGATCTCATACCTTAGCCCATTAATATACCTGGCTACTTTCTCCAAATCATCTTCTACATGCCCTGTTCTGATATTTAACCTGTAAAATTCTTCAGTATATTCTTTAACAGACATTCCCTTCTGCTTCAAATTTTGCATCTGCTTAAAAAGATTCAAATGATAGTCTTTAGGCAAAAACTTAGCTTTGAGATTGCTTACCATTTTATCCCACTGTTTGATCTTAGATTTCCCCTTTCGCGTTCTTGATGTCTGTAACTCGTCCCACCAGATGGCTGCATGGCCCTTCAATCTAGTGAATGCAAACTTCACCTTCTTATTCTCCTCAACCTCTTCATAATCGAAATACTGATCTATGGATCTGATCCAATCCATGAGCTCCTCGGCATTTAAACTCCCATCATACATAGGAATTTCTATCTTGGGCTTGCTTCCAACTTTTGCCAGCATCTTGAGGACTTTGGCAGTTTCATTTTCTTCTCCTACTCCCACCTCTTCGTCAGATTCTCCTGAAGAACTCTCAGTTTTTACATCTGGTGCTCTTCTCTGGGCTGTTTCCATTGTCTCCATTCGTTCACGCAGTCTTCGCACTTCGTCTATCAAGACTGCATTTGGTTCTGGTCTTCCTCGACCAATTCCTCGCCTTGGCGGCATCTTAGCTGCAACCACCTGGATCTTTTGGCTCTGATACCAAAAATAATGCACCAGCGACTACAATCTATTGTTAGGCTTCAAATATTAGATGTCAATCTTAAATTAAAACGATCCTCTGTTTCATTAAAATGCCGGACTATCACATGGAACCGCTGTTTTCTTTTTAAGCACACTGGGTTTCCTTTGTATCATATGGGAGCGGTTGTGTCACTCTTCCTCGGCGCATAAACAAAACACTACCTATCCATTCAAACATAAAAACAACAACGTTTTTATTCATTACTTCATTGTAGCCACTGATACAATACTTGCATTACACAGCCCATCACAGGCTCAGCCCACGCATCAAAAGATCACAACCAAAAACAAAAGGAAAACAACACATCGGTTCATATATTATTGGACAACGCCAGCTCTTAATTACATCGCCATCTGAATAAGTCACAGTACAACAAACAAAGGCATACGCTGGTCCAAACCCCGCCCTCGCATCAGAATCACAAAATAAACAAACCAGAAAAAAAAGAACTAGCAACACATCTGTTGATTAACAACGCAACTCCTAAGTTTTACACAACTGTCTCCATATCTCTAAAACTAACTCCCAAAACAAAACGCTGGTTTCTTTTTTTATATCGCCTCCGGCCTCTAGCCTTTCTGTATGGCATCATACCAAAAACAAAAACCGCACCATCGAACCCGGATTGGAGTTAAATTGCCCTCACTCTGCCGAATCTTCCTCTGTTTCATCGCCGAATCCGATCATGGATTACTGGTCCCTCTTTTTCGCCCGCCAATTTCTTTTCCTGAATCAGGGCTCCGCCACATTTCAGTTAGATTTTTTTTTAATGCAAGTTCGGTGATTCCGTCCATACGCAGCTGAATGAGCCACAATCGGCGGTCAGAACAGGGATATCATATGTTTGTAACAATTTGCCAAGATTTCAGGCGCTCTTGAGAAATCGGCATTGATCCTGATCCGCTTCAAGCGATCTTCAGTTAACATTTATCTCCACCAGAATCGCCCTGTTGTTATAACAATAATTACTCTCACAAGAGATATGGTATCCTTCATAAATTTATTCCAACAGACATATCACGATACGCCGAACAAATCAATACTAAATACAGAGATTAAATCTATTCAACAACAAATTAACTGAACTCGACTCTCAGCAAATAAAATACGATTTTGTTTTCAAGCCACAACATGTGGGCAATTTCCCACATTGTTGGCCAGGTCCGATGCTCCTGCATCACATTTGTAGTGGAGGTCACTAGCGAAGGTGGGCGGGCCGATGTTTTAGTAGATATTTTTTGGCCAGTGCATCTACAATCTACAAATGCACCAGTTTTTTACTATCCATACAAGCATCAACGCCACATAGAACATGGTGCATCGTGAATTTTCCACGGTGCGTTAAATAACACAACACATCGTTGCTTGAGTAATCGATAGTAGCGGAAAACAATTAACTTTTAAAAATTGTTGGTGCTATATACACCCGCAACACTGGTGCCCTTCATGTCGTAAAACACCCCGATGCATACAAGAATGAGCATTGCTATAGCTTTTAAATTTCAAAAAAATGTGGTGTTATTTTCCAACGATGCATCAATGCTGTAAATGTATGACAACACCACTGGTCATCTTCTAAAGAGCGCCGCTATACGATATTTAATTTAAAAAAAAAAGAGCGGTGCTATAGCCAAACAAAGCATCGATGCGATACATGTATTAGAACGCCCGGGGTGTCTTAACAAAAGCACCACTATCAAAATTTTAATTCAAAAAAATGTGGTGCTCTTGGATATCTTTCGAATCGGTGCAGTTATAATAATGCACCAAAGGAAGGTTAACTAAAAAAACCCTCTCGACTGTAAATTTCATTTTTACCATCTACAACGCTAGAGAGCTCTGAAGCATTGGTGCCACTCTTGCCTCATGTAAGAGCCTTGATGTCAGTGCTTCTCTTGCTCACCATCCTTCCATACCATGCTCACTGCCTAACTTTCCAATTTTTTCAAACTGTGGTAAAAATTGTTTTTCTCCATTTCGTGTCAACAATGCCTCCCCGACGACCAAATGTCCAGGTAATGTTTATGTTTCTCTGTAATTTAACTTTTTTGCGGATTAAAATTGCAAACTAGCTTAAAATTTCCATTGTTTTTGAAACAAAAAAATTCCTTGCACAATGTGTTCGATATGTTTGGCTCGCATAGATAGCGGTTCACCTTGTAAATTTACAGGGTGCACCACAATTCGATGCATGAACGTGACACACCGCTATTTTTGTGATGCATTTTGTAAATGTAAACGTACTGGGAAAGCTAAAAAACTTATGTCAATGCATCATGCCTAGTGCATTTATATTTACCAAACGCACCACAAAAATAATATTTAAAAATATAGGTATAGACCGGTGTGTTCAATAACTTGAACGTTCCATACCGGTGCAAAAAGGTTATACGTGCGCAACGGTGCATAAGTGTGATGCACTGCGATGAAAATTTAAATTTGTGAACCAACAACAGTGCGTCATATGTATGTGCACATTGATGCTAGTGTGGTTGTGTTTGGAAACACACCAGAGCCGGTGCATGAGTCTGTTTTGGGCGCCCCGATGATTTTTTTTTTTTTAATTGAAAGTTATGTTTCCATATTTATAAATACATTTGTCATTTAATAGAAAAAGGGAATTTTATGTATGAGGTTGATATATTTTATATGTCAATCATGTGGCAGAGACGTTAAGATAGGGAGCAGGAGTCAGAGTAGGAGCAAATGACAAACCCATACAATATGGTTTGACCATGGGAGGCTAGAGAGAGGGAGAGGGATTTACACCCTCACCCTATTACTGCAACGACCCAAGCGCGCTTAATGAATGTTGGCCTCCTCAAGTACTATGAGGAGGCTACATCCCTGAAGGCGCACTCAGTCTTATTGGCGCATCAGATCTACTGATGGAGTGTCTAGGAGCAGGGTTTCCGTGTCGGTCTTGGGGTGTGGTATAGGCCCTTTGAGGAAGACATACACTTTATCACTGACCTATCTAGGAGAGGAAAGGATTTTCCCCAGTTCCCTGATGTCCCCCATGGGGTTGCGGCTGAGACTCAACTTGCCTACACTCAGAGATATGTCGGGCGTCAAGCAGTACATCTATTAGATTTTTAGGTGCATGGTGGAGAACTACATATTTCTTCTTTTGTTGCGCAAGAGGTTAGGTGCCTCTCATTATTAGTCACCACCATTGCACACTCTAGTAGTGATGGAAAGTGCATTAGTTTCCCTCTTTTGTATTATGTCGATTCTTTGATTCAGGTGCCACATTGTATTAGATGGTCTGCCATTTTTTTGAGGAAGTTTTGTATGGCTTTAGATATATGTCACACATTGAGACATGGGAGGGAAACCTTCCTTTTTGCTTCAGGGCTTTTTTGTTTATGTTTTGAGAGGTTTCCAAAACAAGGCCTTCATTTGACTGTCGCCCTCCTAGTCTAATCACTGAGGTTCAGATGAACATGTGGGGGTAGATGATGCCCAAGAGGGGTCTGTTGAAGTATTCGGTCAGGATTTCCGCTGAGGCACTGACACATTGGCCAGTGAGGATGGACATGTGTTTTTCTTGTTGGTTTCTGTACGCGGGGATTGATTGGATACAATGTCCCAGCATCCTCTTCACACCGACTGAGCATCTAGATGATATAGGTAATATTAGTTTTTTATTTAAATTAATCTTGTTTCATTTTATTGTTTTAATAGATTAGGATAAAATTTATTCTAGCATGTTCTTTAACTTGTTTAATGAAATTGTCTAATTATTGTTGTGTACTATATATTTTATAAACATCGGCACATTCGATGGGGACATGCCTCCTCCCCCACCAGATGGAGGAGATAAGGAGATGGGTGAGGCTCATGAGGCACATCTTCAGGGGGGCGTGGGCGTCTGGGGCCGTAGGGATGGGCTACGATTTCGGATGGACTACCATGATAGGTTGGCCAGATTTTTGGTTGAGGAGGGAGCCCGCTCTATGAGGGCTCGAGATATCAGTGCAAATCCTAGGTTCATGGATCTCTACAGGGATTGTCTGTGCGAGATAATGTCTCTTATGCGTCATATCATCAGGGTTAGTATGGTACTGGCAGCGACGAGGGATGCAGGGAATGCAATGACAGATACGTCAGATGAGGGTGGTGATCGTGATGCTTCTGGTAGTACTACCCCATCAGATCATGTTTGTTAGTTGCCTAATCATAAGATACCATAACTAGAGGATGTGCCTTATGTTTCTCCTGACAGAGCAGAGTAGACACCTTCTTGTGGTGAAGTAAAATTATAAGCGCGGACACAAACAAATTCCTCTAGCTCGATAATGGGTCTAGCCACAACTGATACATTCTATGGAAGATTTCCTTAGGTTAGAACCAATTAATAGGGCCTACCTCTTTGTATGCTTATCCCGTTTGATGATGTCCTTGCTTGCTCGCTCCAGCTATCTCTCACTTCCTTCTTTAAGCACCTGAAACAAGTAAACAACAACAAACAACAACCGTGATAATAGACAAATTGTAATTCAACCTACTTAACAAGTCAAGAAACATTAAGCCATGAACATGTAAGATGGCAAATCGTGTAGGAAATCAACTGATAGTTGCATATATATTGAATCAAGAAGAGATTACAACCATGGTCTTGATGTTGCTGTTCTCCTCTGACAAGACCAGGTTCCCACACACTTCTGCTAGCATTCCATGATGGCCTCAACAATAATAGTTTTAAGGCTCTTCCCTTTAGGCTTCACTCCAAACCAAATCACACTTCTCCCTCACACAAATAGAGAGCTACAACTATGAATAACTTGCTGCTTACTCCAAACTTAATTAGCACTAGCACACCAACATTGACACTCGCCTGTGCTTGGGAAAAAGTGAGGTTTATATAGGATGAATGGATGGGAGATGAATCCTCTTCTCATGGGAGAAGGTATTATCCCTTGAGGTAGTTCCATCATTATAGGGGAAAGGAGCCCAAACTAACATCCTCGAACCCATCCGGCCAAACCATTTACCAGACTTCCATTACGAAGCTTCTAGAGCTGGAAGCTTCGGCTCTTTATTTAAAAAAATTCCCATAAGAGGACCGACATGACTAGAACAAAGCTCAGTCACTCTGGTAGACACTAGGGACAGTGCTAATCCTTGCATATAGGCGCGAGGGGGACAAGGGCCATTAGCGCCAGCGTTGTAAACTGGGAAAAACTGAAGTTTCAGGGGAAATTGTGCAAAATGGAATTGATCTGCTCATGAAGAGGGACACAATAGGGGTTTCTTCATGAAGGGTAAGTATATATGGTTCACTGTAAAGGTCCTCCAAGATCAAGGAACAGGGAGTACAGGGACAGTGACAAAATGTTGTGTAACACTCCTCCTCCACCTAAGAGTTTGCCAAAGCACGTTGAGGTAGTAGTTGACCATCCATTATCTTCTGTTGCAGACCAACCACCTCCTCCTCCACCTCACAATTCAACATATGTTGAGGCAGTAGTTTACCATCCATCGTCTTCTACTGCAGACCAGGCAGCTGACACTACTACATTTTTTGTTTCAAATATTTGATTGCAGTTATTTGAATTGTTTGTTTATGTGTGTGTGTGTGTGTGTGTTGTTAGGTCATGTTAGATATGGTCATTTAATGTTCTTGTAGATATATGTGTATGTGATAGCAATTATTTGACATGATATGTATATAAATTTGAGGATGCGTGTGGTGATGATGTTAGATTACAATGTTTGTGTTTTGTTAGATGTGATCATGATGATGATGCCCTGTTAGGTTATTAGATTTGTTGTTAGCTAATGTTGTTTATTAGTGCTATATGTGTATATAATTAGGTGATGGTAGTGAATTTGAATGTCTATCTTAGATGATGTTTATGTTTGTTAGATGGTTATCATCATGATGTTTATTTTTATGAAATAATATTTATTATAGATTATGTATTGGTGAACTTATATCAAAATTTTACATATGAAATTGCATGCAAGATGACTTACTTTAAAAAAATGCAAAGATATTTTTATAAATTACAAAGTTTAGTGTTGCTGAATCTAAGATTGTAAAATTACGATAAACATTATTATATTGCTTAGATACTTCATTAATATTCAATCAAACTTAATTAGTAAAATATTTTAATACTCACATGGAAAAAACAATTAAAGGTAAAATACTTTAGTTAGTTCTTAATAAGACTAAAATGTGTAACTCATTCAATTTTTAATATAAAATATTAATAATAATAAATTATTCAGAAATACAATTTAACCAATTCAATATGGCGTAGTCTAACTTATAGATGAAATGATCTTTTTTACGACATGTTTCCTCGTTAATTTTAATGAAAACCTAGTGGAGATTTTTAAAAACTTGAGTTTAAGTTGTTTAATCTAGAGAATTTGAGTGCCTGATAGGTTTTTCAAGGTGTTGAATCGATTTATGCATTAAAAAACACATTCTAAACAACAAGAAATCACATTCTTTCTTGAAATTATTTTGTTAGATTCCGGTGAAAAAGTATATTCCATCTATAAGTTATACTGCACCAATCAATAGTGGTCTATAAAATTCAATCTATTGTTAAATTTAAGAAACTTGTCATAATTTTTTATAATTAGTTTAGATTTAATATAACTTAAACAATTTGATTTTTATAATATTTAATTTATTACTAAAGCTATGAGATTTTCAAGCAATTTAAATTTAATATTTATAGCAACTCTTACCAATTTAAATTATAAATTTCTCTCTCTAAAGATGAGGATCAAGAAATATAAAATAAGGCTTGTGAAGTTACTTGCAGTTTGGGATTTGCTCTATTGGAAGTTCTCCCTTAAAGAGACAAGTGAACTTTTTTCTAGTAATAAAGCTATAACATTTTGGTGTTATTTTGGTTCTTTATTTGCTATTGTACTCGTTTAAATTTACTCTTTTTAATAATAAATATGAGTTAAATAATACAAAAATGATACTATATTAGATTTAAACTTTTGGCAAATAATATAGGAGTTGTCTTTAGTGCGACTTTTTCGACTTTTTGGTGTTGGAAAAATTTGAGGTGAAATCTTGATTTGTGTTATTTAAATTGGTTTTTTGACTATATATATGGATTCATCACCTTGAAAAACCCCTAGAGCACTTCAATTATGCAAGGGTTGCCCATTAAGCTTGTGATTTCAATAGATTCCTACTAGGGTTTAGAGAAATTAGACCGGAAAAACCCACCAAAAAAGCTTCCAAAAAGTATCACTAAAGACAACTCGAATAATATATTTGATTATTTCTTAATGAACAACTCAAAAAATATTATTTTTTCCACATACTTGTCACGAGATAGTCACTAAAATTCATGTTTTCACATTTCTCCTAGCTAATATTACATCATGTTCACAATGATAAAGACGTGTCTACTTTAAATAATTTACTTATAAATACACAAAAATAGATATTTATTTTACATAATCTAAATATGAAAGAAGAATGCATCACCAAGTCTATTTGAAAGTCAAGCAAATGCCTCTTAATAACCATCACATTATTTATCATTTAATTCTTAGCTATAAAATATTTATTAATTCAACTTTTATTATAATTACCATTGAAAAGTAAAGTCAAAGTTGTTCCATTATCCATGAAGAAAAAATTAAAATCCCTCATGCATCCATGTAAGCCCATTTGTTTCTCTTATGGTCCAAAAAAAATGTAATATCATTTTATACATATATAAGACCTCATTTTAGTTTACATGATGTTGCAAGAACTATAATTTAAATATAGTAAACATGACTTTACCTCTCATGTCAAGAATTTAATCTTACATATTAATACACAATTTTTTCATTGTTAAAATCCTCATCGAGTTATCACTACATGATGATTTATATTGATTTTGAACTAAACAAGAAGAAAAAACATGTGAACTGGTTACTAAACCAACAAGTATCTAAATTGAGATTAATTCTTCAATGTTATTTCTAAATTCACTATTTTCTTCTCATTTTCTAATTTGAGAAGAATTGTAACCTTGAACCCTTATTATCATAGATATTGTACATAATTGGAAATACTTACTTTTAAGTGTAAAAAAGTTTCCATTGCAAAAAATACGTGTAAAAATGTTTGTGAATGTTACCAATTATATTATAAAATGCCAACAAGAAGAATAAAAAAACAATATAATTAGTGAAATAAAGAAAACAAAGACAGACAACGATAGTATAAATGATGAAATAACACAAGTACATATCACTCTCCATTGTCTTAACCCTGATTATCTTCCTTGCTTGGCATGATAACATCGTTGTTCTCAAAAATATGTTTTGATCGAGGGTTGTGTCTTAATACGAACCACCAATCCCTATCCAACAAATTTGGGTAAAAAAACACCTAGTTGCAGTTTTTTGGGAAAACATCAGGTTGTCTAGCTTCATGCCGCATCTTTCTAAAGTCGATAGATATAAACCCATTATCGTGATCTTCCTTTACATTATTCCGATCAAAGGTATCCAACCACTTGCACCTAAAAATAACACATTAGAACGAAGAGAAGTCCACTTGAATGATCTCTTGTATCGTTCCAACGTAACATAATGTCCCCTGCATTAGGTTTTGATCACAATGGTTAGCACAACTATATTAGATTTAAACTTTTGGCAAATAGTATAGGAGTTGTCTTTAGTGCGACTTTTTGGACTTTCTGGTGCTGGAATCTGTTGGAAAAATTTGAGGTGAAATCTTGATTTGTGTTATTTAAATTGGTTTTTTGACTATATATATGGATTCATCACCTTGAAAAACCCCTAGAGCACTTCAATTATGCAGGGGTTGCCCATCAAGCTTATGATTTCAATAAATTCCTACTAGGTTTTAGAGAAATTAGATCGGAAAAACCCACCAAAAGAGCTTCCAAAAAGTATAACTAAACACAACTCGAATAATATATTTGATTATTTCTTAATGAACAACTAAAAAAATATTATTTTTTCCACATACTTGTCACGAGATAGTCACTAAAATTCATGTTTTCACATTTCTCCTAGCTAATATTACATCATGTTCATAATGATAAAGACGTGTCTACTTTAAATAATTTACTTATAAATACATAAAAATAGATATTTATTTTACATAATCTAAATATGAAAGAAGAATGCATCACCAAGTCTATTTGAAAGTCAAGCAAATGCCTCTTAATCACCATCACATTATTTATCATTTAATTCTTGGCCATACAATATTTATTAATTCAACTTTTATTTATAATTACCATTGAAAAGCAAAGTCAAAGTTGTTCCATTATCCATGAAGAAAAAATTAAAATCCCTCATGCATCCACGTAAGGCCATTTGTTTCTCTTATGGTCCAAAAAAATTGTAATCAACATTTTATACATGTATAAGACCTCATTTTAGTTTACATGATGTTGCAAGAACTATAATTTACATATAGTAAACATGACTTTACCTCTCATGTCAAGAATTTAATCTTACATATTAATACACAATTTTTTCATTGTTAAAATCCTCATAGAGTTATCACTACATGATGATTTATATTGATTTTGAACTAAACAAGAAGAAAAAACATGTGAACTAGTTACTAAACCAACAAGTATCTAAATCGAGATTAAATCTTCAATGTTATTTCTAAATTCACTATTTTCTTCTCATTTTCTAATTTGAGAAGAATTGTAACCTTGAACCCTTATTATCATTGTTACACAGTAAAATGTCACTGCCATCCTGTCAGTCTCCCTACTGTGCTATAAACCACATTCACCTATACTCATGCTCCTCAAAAAGGCTAAAAAACCCTCCTTTCCTAAGTTCACTGGATCATTGCGTCTGTTAATGAAATAAACGCGCTGACGGGCAGAGGCTAGTGTTGTTGTTGCGCTTCCAGCGCGGAGGAACACGTCTTTTCCACGCTGGTCCCATTTTAACGAACAGCGCCCCCTCCGTTTGTCCTTTTCGCGCTGACCAGACCTCTTCTACATGGGTTTGCGATGTCAGCGCGACAGTTCAATGTTTCACCCGCGCTGATCCTGTTTGGGCGAATTTGTTCTAACAACCAGCCTTCCAGATCCCTCCAGAACTGGTTGTTAGCATTGTTGAGGTCGCCATCCTTTCTCTGGCATGTCTGTTCGACTGACCACCCACTTTTCTTGGAGGAAATCTCATCCTTTGTCTATTCATGGAGACTCCTTCTCCTTTATAAGCCTCCTCCATTGCCCATGAGCAGCTAGTTTGGAACATATAGACTTTGTTGAAGGAATTCTTAGTGCATTTGAGTGCTGCTCTTTGTAGGCATTTAGTGTGTGGTGTGAGGATTGCTTTGAGCTGGAGGAAGGTCATAAGCTTGTGGCCTTGTATGTGAGAGAGAGACCTTGTGACTTGGG
>APFE030540489.1:0-14069 GCA_000404065.3 Pinus taeda | reverse complement strand
TTTGAAATGCAAGTTGAGCTGCTAACTGCTGGACCCAAGGTGGGGAGGGGAAGTATGCATCTATTCCACCTCATCTCACATTATTTTCTAGCATATTTGTATTTCGGAAGGATGTCTAGCATTTTATTAAAATCTTGGAAGCAAAGATATTAAACATTTTCTAATGATTTCTCATCTTTTGAGTTGCTGCCTAAATAAAACCATCAAGGCCAGGAGGGATGCAGAGGAAAGAGAGAGTTATGGAAATGAGTAAAATGATAACTGAGAGCTCCAAATGAGCAATAAGAGCAACTGGTCCTCTAGCAAAGATAAGGATACTTAAGAATCCCAAGTACTACTCTATGTATATACTAGATATATGCCACCGGATCTCATATCTGCCCCATTGTACAGATGCATATGCAAAACATGCTAGAAGACTGCCCACTTTTGACATTTTGGCAAACTTTCTACTAAAGCAGGCTTGTATGGAGGCTGTACCAAAAAATGAGGTTATCAATGTACCCTTGTGTTTTATGTTTTTAAGACATAAAGCATGTTGTGAAATTAAATAAAAAAAAATTGTGAGCAGGATGATGTTCTCATAGATGTTGTCAGTGCTTCCCATGAAAATGTGTTGCTTAATATTCCTGTAAACTGCATTCTATATGTGGCTTATCAAGTCTTCATTGTACTATTGACGAGACTTGTAGAGATTTAATGAGAATGTTGTCCTTATATTTGTTAGTAATTACTCGCCAAAATAGCCAACCTTCATATATAAAATATTATATTTCTTGTTACTCTTGCTAACCCAGTCAGTGGTGGTTTTCGATAATCCAACCGCAGTTTTAATTTCACTTGTATGTTCGTATCAACTATACATTACGGAATCATGGGACTTTGCTTCTTTTTAATTTCACTCGTATGTTCTTATCAACTATAGATTACAGAATCATGGGACTTTGCTTCTTTTTAATTTCGGTTCTTCTTCTCAGCCATTTACTTTTTTAAGTTTCAGAACAGAGGAGCATAATCATAATACCTATCATAAACGAAATGGGGATAGAAATGCCAAATTTGGCCTGTATGTTCTTGTATCCTAAATTTCATTCTCATGGCCAATCACTTTTAAACCTAATTTTTAGGTAAACTTCACTCAGATGAACTGCATCATTCAAGTCATTTGCTGCCAAATAACATTATTTTTTCAATGACAAATCCACATTTCTGGACCTCTTAAACACACAAAGAATATCCCCCACTCCCAACCCCTCACCGCATACAAAAATGAAAGAAATAAAAATATGAAACCCTTACCTTCAACTCCTAATGGCATGTGAACTGTATAATGACAGGGAAGAGCAGCCTTTTCAAGAACAACAGAAGTCGTCCAGCATTTCAATCTATTCAGATCCCTGGCATGGACTCCTCTGAATCAAAATAGAATATGACTTATACCTGTAACCTATCACAAAAGAATTTGGGGTAGAAATCCCAAATTTGGCCTATATCTTTTTGAATCTTAGTATCTTACATTTGGTTTCCCATGGATGATCACTGACCAGTGATTTTTTTTTAAACTAATTTTTAGCTAACCTTCAATTCCGAGTAAATGCATCACGCAAGCCATTTGTGCGAGAGGACGCTTAATTGTTTCAATGACAAAATCCACATTTCAGCACCTCCTAGACATATAAAAAATCTGACCCACTCCCAACCCGATTCATAAACACACAAAAGAAAGAAAATAAGAATATGGAATCCTTAACTTCAACTCTTTATGGAATGTGAACTGTGTGCTGACAGGCCAGCAGCCATTCCAAAAACAACGGAAGAAGTCACACGTTTGAATCTGTTCAGATCACTGGCATGGGCTCTGAATCAAAACAGAAACCCACCTATTCCTATCACAAAAGGAATTGGAGTAGAAACGCCCAACCTGGCCTGTATGTTTTTGTACCTTCAATTCCGAGTAAATGCATCATGCAAGCCATTTGCTGCGAGAGGACACTTAATTGTTTCAATGACAAAATCCACATTTCAGCACCTCCTAAACATATAAAAAATCTGACCCACTCCCAACCCGTTCCATAAACACAGAAAAGAAAGAAAATAAGAATATGGAATCCTTAACTTCAACTCTTTATGGAATGTGAACTGTGTGCTGACAGGCCAGCGGCCTTTCCAAAAACCACAGAAGAAGTCACACGTTTGAATCTGTTCAGATCACTGGCATGGGCTCTGAACCAAAACAGAAACCCACCTATTCCTATCACAAAAGGAATTGGAGTAGAAACGTCCAACCTGGCCTGTATGTTTTTGTATCTTACATTTGGTTTCTCATGGCTGATTTTTTTAACCTAATTCATAGGTAACCTTCATTTCATTTCAGATGAATTGCACCACACAACACACAAGTTATTTGCTGCAACAAAATACTATTTGTTTCGATGACAAAATCCACATGTCTGGACCTCTTAAACAAACAAAGAATCTCCCACACCACTACTCCCGCTGCAAACGCAGAAAAGAAAGGAAAAAACAACATGGAACCCTTACCGTCAAGTCCTTACGGCATGTGAACTGTGTGATAACAGGGAGCAGCGGCCTTTTGAAAAAACACAAACAAAGTCACGCGTTTGAATCTGCTCGGATCACACACATGGGCTCCTCTGAATCAAAACAGAAACCACTTATACAGCGCACTCAAACCGCCCTTCTGATCGGTGTCCAATGGTACCCATGTAGGCCCAAAGCCCTAATATGGGTTTTCCAATGGAATTTCTTAACTTAATTTGTATTTACATTCACACGAAACAAAAACCCAAATCTAGGAGACTGGGGATTATCGACCAAACCCATTGCCTCTCCTTGAACATAAACATGATGTGCCCCAGTTCTGGTCCAATCCATATCAGATGAAGAACCTCTCAACGAATACAGACCAAACTTAACCTCATCGAGGGTTTCTGTCCTTCCAGGTTTCCACAAGAGAAAGAATTCATATATTCAGAATTGCCATTTGTGGATTAGTACCGCAACCAAATGCCAGGAGGAAAAAATATGAATGCCGAGCTTGACTTCGTGGGATTAATACAGACTTTGGCCTCTGTATTCTTTTAATGAAAATGAACAGTACAGCCACCCACAGCAACTTCCATACCGCCTGGTCTTGCCAACCCACAGAATATGAGAATGACATGTAAATGTAATCCAAATCCAAAGAATTCTCGATACTTGGGAGGGGAATGGACTACAGTTTACATTCATGCATTCTCCCCATCCTTCCCATAGTAGTCAAATATTATACAAAGTCCCAAAAGTCCTTCAATATAATTGTTTAAAATTTTGAGATGCACCCACTTGAACCATCATTAACAACTACACGATCCTTAAAAAGTCCTCCATGCCTGCCCTTGCATTGCCTTTCCACCCTTGTTTTGTAAAAGGTCTTGTTTTTCCCTTACCCCACCCATATCTGCCTGGTGGGTGTTTTGTTGAAAGACTTGTTTTTTCCTTACCCCACCCATATTTGCCTGGTGGGTGTTTTGTTGAAAGACTTGTTTTTTCCTTACCCCACCCATATTTGCCTGGTGGGTGTTTTGTAGAAGGCCCCGGTTTGATTTTTTTGGGTGAGGATTCACATCCATGTGTTAGAATATGTGGCGAGTCCATCAATTTCGTGATTTGGGAAGAGAACTTTTCACTTTGGAACTTCAGATTTTGGATTTTACCAAATTGAGCCGCCCCAACGCTTGGCCTAGTGGGCCACGCGTAATGACGATGGTGCAAGAAAGTGTGCTTGTTTTTCTGATTAAAATAACATTTGAATACTCCAGTGCCACATTATAGAATTATGCACAGTATCATATCTGGATGGATTTGGTGAGAGATGTTTTATTCCATATCAATTCAAGTTTAAAGGAAAAGGATGTGCTTTTTCAATAGACTAGATTTCCTCCCAATCACCGTCCTCTGCTTCATGACCTTCAAGGAACACTAAACAATGAATTGTGTACGTCACCCTACTTCTGTGCAATAATATACATGCTCTAGTCCTGAAAAGGGGGATGTATCTGTGTGCACGTTTAACGGAGATTTTTTCTTCAAAGGTTAGAACTATTTTTTTAATTTTATTTTATGATTAAAGTACTGTTATGATGGTGAAACAATGTTTTTTATAGTCTGATTTTGAGTTTTACCCTTTCATAATTTTAAAAAATTATTAGAGTTTTGTTTTGTGTTATATTAAATTGAGAATTTTAAAACATTATTGAGTGAAATTTTGATATCTTATTTCAACCCGAATTTTAAATCATTATTGAGTGAAATTTTGATATCTTATTTCAAATTGAAAATTTTAAAACATTATTTAGATTTTTGGATTGTGTGTAATTTTGATATTTTATGTTGAAGATTTGGTGAAATTAGTTATGAAAGTTCTAACAAAGTATCTGGTTCAATATTAAATATTCATAAATGAGTAGTTAATGGAGGTGTGAGTGAGAATGGGTAGCTATTCCATAACCATAGACATAAATGAGTAGGCAATGGAGGTGCGAGCCGTATCATGGTCAGACCATTCATGTTATG
The DNA here is from genome assembly GCA_000404065.3 of Pinus taeda. Lineage (NCBI taxonomy): Eukaryota > Viridiplantae > Streptophyta > Pinopsida > Pinales > Pinaceae > Pinus > Pinus taeda. The sequence goes on along the minus strand of APFE030540489.1, from coordinate 9,494 downwards.
GCAGCGATATCGATTTGATGTGCTTCAGTTTCTGAAACATTTAGTTTGTAACTTTGTGGGTTGACAATGTTGGCGGAGCTGTGTAGGTTACCCATAATACATATTAATGAGTAGGGAATGGAGGTTTGAGCCGTACCATGTCAGACCATTCATGATAGGTCAGTAAAATCGATTTGATGTGCTTTGTTTTCTGGTTTTCAAATAGCGTTTTCTTTTTTTATTATGTTGTGCCAAAATGCAGAATGAATGATGTCTCGATTTTTCGATTTTCCTCCCAATGACCGGAATGGGAAATTGGAAATTGAGATTCTTGGTAAATAAATTCTAAACACCAAAACTCCATAAGTTTCTAGAGATTTGAAGACAAGTGACGCCTCCACCGTAGCTAGCTGTGTAGGTAGTGCATGCCCATAGACCATTCATATTATGGCAGCGATATCCGTTTTTATGTAGCTTCAGTTTTTGGTTTCAAACGGTTTGTTCGTCGTTGCTGGTTAGGGTCAACGGGTTACGAAAGGTTGAGTTGTTAATACTGAAATGATCATTAATTTGTTTGGGTTTGTAATATATTTATTTACACATGATAAAATATTAAGAGTAGTTGGTACTTTGTCATATGCCATAGTTTGGTGTTTTGGTTAAGGACTTGCACCTATAAGTACAAAGTCTTAGAGTTCCACTTTCCATGTGGTTTCCTTAATGTGAGATCTCTATTTACACAAGCCAAAAGATTAAGGAAGTGGGTATGTATTAAACACAGTGGTCTCATATTTTTAGTAAGTATTCATAGTCACAAGTATAATGTCTTGAGTTTGACTTGCTTTAGTTCATTTCAAAAACATCATTTTATATTCAATACTATGGTTTCGTCATTGGAATTAGGAATACTCAAACTCACTTAGTTCATGGTAACAAACCTCGGCATTATAATGTCATCTTAATTACAATGAACATTAAACAATTCCAAACAACAAGAGCATTTATGGGGATTAAGAAGCGAGACTTATTATTAATTACACATTCATATCTATAAATGTTATACAAGTTGAAATAGATTATTCCAATGCTTTGATGATTGGAATGAAGAATTAGCCCCTAATAACAACCTTTTCATTAGTCAAGGGTTTCAAAGGAGAGATATGGGAGGTTGACTTCTTTGTTTCATTATTTGAAGGTTGATAATAAGATATATGGAATGTTGACTTAGGTCCTACTTGATAAGGCCTTGTAAGGTTTGATTTCTTGAAACATTATGCTCAATGCAATTTAGTTCACATTACACAATATTAGCTATATAATGTCATCTCATATATAATGAATGTTAGATAGCTTCATTCCATAATATTATTTGTGTGATCAAGAGGCAACATATATTGTTGATTGATTGTGCATGTATATATAATTGTCATTAAACAAACTAAATAGGTTTTTCCAATGTCTTGTTGGCTAGAATGAAGTATTCACCCTTAACAATTCTCTCTTTTTGAGCTAAGTTTTTCTAAGGTGATGTATGGAGGGTTGACTTCATTGGGTTTCCCTATTTAAAGTTTATTTCTGTAGAAGTTGCAAAAAATGCTTAAATTGAAACTCTTCCTGTAAATTTCAAGTAGATGGTCTATGAATCATTTTTAATAATAAGACCACAGAATTTCTTATTCTAGTTTTCCTCCACAATCAAATCATTGTGTGGCAACTTGTCTGGAAATGTTTTGTTGCCATCTCCTTGTTTGTTCTATCTCCTTGTTTCTCACACAGAGGATCACAACAATTTTTCAGGGTACTACCTTCAAATAAGGGCACAAAGAGAACGATTGATACCATCGTGGGACCTCACCCCATGATGTAGGAGCATCCAACTAAGGGCGCCATGACCGGGTGTTGGTCTCAGCTAAGGAGGAGAGGTTCATCAATATTTGAATTTCATTTGTGTTTGTTAATTAAGAACAGTATTAGGAACCTATTTTATGTCATTGTCCATTAATAGGTAGTTAGGGACAGTACAGTCAGGTAGAAGTAGTTACAGCCACATGGTTGTCTGGTCTTTTATTTTTAGTTTATTTTATATAGTTATTTACTTTTGGAAAAAAAACAACATAACGGAAAGGAATATATTATCTTTGTATTCTGCATAACTAAAGAGTTAAAACAGCAAGATAGTTATCAACTGCATAACTAAAGAAGCAACTGCCAACAGTTTGCTTAACTATATTGTAAGATTATAAAACAGACGTACACAGCATGGACGGGGGCTCGACAATTCTCAGCAGAGAAGAATAAAACAAGAAAGAGATATTTTCTTTTCATTTTCCAGAATCCATCTGCCTAGCTATTATGTTCTTATTATCTAATTCTTGCTATATGTATTGAAAATATAGTTAAATAATCTGTCAAAACTCCTTCAATGTTAAACAAAGGCGAATTCCCAAAAGCAAACGACAAGCAGAAGCATAGCTGCAAGACAAACATAGATAGAAACAACGAAGACTGAGCACGCAGTTCCTTTACGTATTCAGAAGCTACAGAGATACCAGAGTACGCTACAGTGAGCCATTCACCAACAAACACAGTCACAGAGAAGAATTCGAGCAAGAGGTAACACAGTGCGTATGAACACAAAATTCTTTTCATTGATATTTCAAAGTAATTACAGTAGCAAACATTGTATTCCAACTACACAATTATAAGTCCAAAGTCCAACGACCCTAAAGGCAAGAAAACCCTCCTTCGGGAGTAGAGCAGTGAGAAGAGGGTTAGGGTTTTAACCCTTAAAGAAAAAATTTATTACAGTTCATGGTAGAACCAACAACATTCATTCAACCGAACCAGAAACTTAAATTGCCATCAAACCGAACGACATTGCAACAAGAACCTAGGTCGACTACAAGGAAAAAGCAACCAGAGAAACTTTCGCCCAAACATTTACAACAAGGAAAGACCCTACCGGTTCCATTCAAAGTAGGAGCCGAGGGATATTCCAACCAAGAGACATAGGCAATACACCCGAATGTTAGAATCGTTGACTAGAAACAAAACAAAAGGGCCAGTGGAAGATTGACAGTAAGGGAAGAGAATGTCAAAAGCACCTACCCACTCGACAACAATGCTGGATGAGGAAACTCATAACTGACCACGGCCATTGCAAAAAAAAACCCTGCTCGCAAGGAGCAATGCCTATTAGTGCATAAAAAAACTAAAGTACAACATTCATCATGGAATGAAATCTTACCTTGCTAGAGTGAGCGAATGTCGTATGGAAGGGTCCTGCTGAGGCCGCGACCTGAGTACAAAAGCATGCAGACGAAATCAACCAACAATACAACCATACAAGGAGCGAAGGAACCATAAGCAAGCTCAAAAGACCGAGCGAGTAACGAAGATGAGACAATGAGCATCGGGCCACCAAAAGAGCAGAGTAACCCTCACAATAGTTCAACCATCGAACAACAGAGCCAAACCAACAAGAGCGTGAACCAAGAGAAACGCTAAGCATAGTTACCACTTACCAATAGAGAAGCCACAGTCGGCATAGGCAGAGTATTGTTACACAACAGTGACAGTCACCCATAGAACTGCAAAGCTCACAACCCAAACAGAGCATACCGAAAATGACCGGGAGCAACCAACAACCTAGGGTTTAGCCAAAAGCGGGAAGGAAAACCGAGGCCAGGACAACTGTCCTCTCGGTGTACAGGCTCATTAATACAAACAATCAATACCAAATCAAAAATATCAGTGCTAAGCTCTATTCATTAAGCTAATCATATTAAATCATTGTTAATCAACAATTATTAGATTAACTAAATCACATGACACGGATTGGTCCCATCACCCCGCTACACGAGACCTCAACAACTAAACCGTCTCGAATCCGTCCCTGGGAGACGGACTAGGTCCTCCAGACCTCATGAGTGCACATGGAGGAGGAACTTAGATCTTATTTGACACATTTTTTAGGATCTACATCTAAAACATATTTAACTTTTAAAAAAGTCACCCTATTATAAGAAAGTATTTGCCTTCACTTTGTAAAGCTTTGGTACATTGAAATATTTGCCTAAAATGTCTAATTATTCACATCCTTCTTTCTCAAAGTATTAACCTCTAATGTACGTGAATGCCCAGTGAGGCTCTTAAAGTCATACTCATGCCAAGATCATTTATGGGGAGATAATTTAATACTTGTCGCTACTATTTATCAATGAAAGCAAACATCTGATATTGTCATTGTATTAAAACCTAACTAATATGTTGTTTATATTATTTTTGTAAAAAAAAAAATATCATCGAAAATGTACATCTTGTTCCACTCTATTGAGGTTATGTTCTTCAACATTTGAAAACAAAGTTCAAATCTAAATTGGATATTTAATTATTAACCTTTCATATATTTTTACTTCAATAACATTTTATCTAAATAACTAATTATGGATTTATATTGGCTTTAGAAGTCAAATGTCAACTTGGTTGCTATATAGTACTTAAAGAGAGTCAGCCTTCATCTAATCCTCTTAGCCAACAATTAATGGATTGTCCTTTTCTCCCATTCTTTTTCCTCTTTTGAAATCATCAAAACAAATAGACAATATTGAAGAATTTAAAGAATGTTAATTGTTTTTTATTGTCCAATAGGGAAAAAGGAATGGATTCCATTTCATAGTATGTTTTATTCAAACCATATATTATCTTCACAATCCTAAGTAATAAGTAAACAATTAATTGGTTGCCCTTTTCTTCCATTCTTTTTCATTTTTCGAAATCATCAAATCAATTGGGCAATATTGAAGATTTAAAAAATGCTAAATGTTTTTTATTGTCCAATAAGGATAGAGGAATGGATTTCCTTTCCTAGTGTGATTTATCCAGATCATTTATCCTCTTCACAATCCTAAGTGACAGTGACTAAAGCATAATAGTATTAAAGAAGTTGACTCCTTAGTTATAATTATATTAGTACCTATGTCACATCCTTGGGGTGTGCAACATTGTTGACATAAGTTACATGCTCAAGTGCCTCTAGAACCTTTTTGATGCCAATAAATCATATTTTAGTACCAAGCTACCCACCATGAGGGTTGGGTATTCTTCTTCATGTACAATGCTAACATATGACCGTGCTCAAAATAGAGACTACAACAAAATGTAGTTTGCATAATCAATATTCATGTCCAATCATGATTCTTGCATTCCAACATAATTTTATCATGATACTTTCATTCCAACATAATTTTATCAAGAGGCCGTTTGCTGAAATTAATGTAAATGAGTATTCAAGCAAAGGTTGTGGATGTCATCTCAGTTATCTTTGGATGTAGGGTAATAAGCTTAACTAACAAATTAGCAATAAAGAGATTGTTGCAGGAGGCATAAAAATTCAGATTTTGCATCACTCAAAGAGGAGGCGGTCTGTCACTTCAACAATTTTTATACCACAAGCCCTCATAGCCTTGAAGCAAAATAATCAATGTTGGAACATATTTATGAGTCTATTTCACAGGAATACAATGATGCACTGACAAAAGAACCTGCTAAAGAATAAATCAACCAAGTTGTCTTTGCCTTCAATCTGAACAAAGCACTACGACCAAATGGCTCTTTTGCTCATTTTTACCAACAGTTTTCGGAGGTAATAAAACTTGATTTTGCATAATTTGGGTTATACTTTAAAGAACATTTGTATGGGGGTGAGGGATAAATTCTTCCCTTTTAGCCCTGATCCCAGAAGATCTAAGGATTAAGCATACTCTACCTAGAATTATCTGAAAAAATCAGGGAGGATTCATGCATCAGAGACGGATATTGGGTAATATCATCCTAGTTCAAGAGGCTATCAACTCTAACCAAAATTGGGAAGACAAAAGCATGATCATCAAACTAGATATGAAGATACCTTTGACAGAGTAAGTCATGAATTCCTCTTCAAAGTAATGGAAAATTTTGGCTTTGATGTTAAATTTACTCGACGGGTTTGTTTATGTATCAAAGCACCATAGATTCACCCTTTAGTTAGTGGAAGAGTGGCTAGTAAATTTCAGCCTCTTGAGGGTGTCATCAAGGCTTCCCTTTGTCCCTTTTCTTATACATTATCATTGAAGATTCTCTTAGCTACATGTTGGAATATGAAAGGATATGTGCAAGCCTTCCAGGAATTAGATTTTCCAGGGGTATCAAAAGTGTCAATCACTCTCAATTTGTTGATGACACACTCTTGTTGTGGGGTGCCTCCATAATAATAACTATAAGGTTTAAAAAAAAATCAATTCCTTTCTTGAAGCCTTTGGAGGCAAGCAAACTTTGGGAAATCCTATATTTATACATAGAATGTATAAGTAAGGAAGCAAAGGCAAATTGGAATAATTTTGGGTTTTGAAATAGTTGAATCATGGAAGGAATTCAAATATCTATGAGTTACAATCTACCTAAAATCATTCATCTCAAGCATGGGAAGGAGACCTAGAAAAATTTAAAGGGAAATTTGCCTCTTGGGGAGTTCAATGGTTCAACCTTGTTGGGCATCTTGTTCTTATCAAGGTAGTTCTCTCTGCTCTGCCTTTATACCAATTCTCAACTCTCCTTGGTCCACAGAGCATCATTTCAACTTTAGCAAAAGGAACCCGCAAATTCTTATGGGAAGGTGGTAAGGAAAGCTCCAAAAATTTCCTTTTGCTTAAATGGGCTCTGGTGAAGGCCCTTATAAATCATGGGGGTTTTAGAATACAAGATCCATTGCTAATGAATAATGCAATAAGAGGAAAAGTAGTTTGGAGATTTGTCACCTAAGAAGAAGACTGGTGGAAAGCGGTCTTAAAGGCTAAATATGTTCAAGGAGAAAGAGTTGGATGCCTGGAATCCATCCAGATAATGAATGGATGTTCCTTGATATGGAAATTATTTATTTCAACCTCCCTCCTCATCCACTTAGGGTTTTTTTGGAAACCAATAAATGGTAGCAATATTAAGATATATATTGATAACATTATGGACCAACAACCTCTTGAACAATTTCCTGAATTCCTTCCCCTATGAGAACTTTTTTGTGCTCAAAGGAAATTTACATTCGCTAGCATCTCCAATTTGGACAAAGTTGGAAATTGGATGAAGTGGAACTTAAGGAATGTGCCACCAAATCTCCAACGCTTTGTCCATGAACAAATGACTAATAGGTTGTGTGCCTTGGAGAAAGGAGGATAAAGATCAAATTAGTTGGAATGAATCAGATTATTCATTCAAGGAAGGTTATGCGGCTTTTCTCTTTCAATCCAATGTGCCTCCATAGCTTAACATTTGGAAAAAAAAAAGATGGAAGACTAATCTTATTCCAAAGGTGAATTCCTTTAGTTGGCTCCTTGCACATAGGAAAATCTTGACAATTAAGAAACTTAGAAAGAGAGGCATCCATGGACCCTCAAGATGCTCTCTCTACAAGAAGTAGGTGTAAGATATCTCTCATATTTTTTTAGAATGTGAGTATACAAAAAATCTATGGATGGAGGCAACCTCTCCTCTCCACAATAGGGTCAAATGACCCTCTGCTTTGCAAGAATTCTTTTTCTCTTGTGCAAAAAATTACAAAGGAAGTCTTATATGAAAACCTCTTCTCAAAATGTATATGGAAGCCCTTCCCAAATTTGTATGTTGAAAATTTTAGCTTTCCAAGAATAATGCAATCTTTAATAACAAGCTTACTCCTCCCCAAAGCATTACAATCAAAACATTATCATTGTGTGCTAAATCTGAAGCTCAAAGGCAGGATTGTTGGTTCCCTATGAAAGAATTGGATTAGTCGAACCAAGTATGGCTCAGTAAATTTGTAAGTATGGATAATAGGCCACAAATTACTAGTTGGAATCAACAAAAGCTAGGAAATGTTGGAAAGTTATAATGACAAAAGTAGAATTCAAAACTTGGAAGAATAGTAGACAAGGATGGATTCTCTATTTTGATGGGGCATCCAAACAAAATCCAGGAGTGGCAGGAGGGGAAGGGGCTCTTTATGGCCATGATGATGACTAAATGTTCAGGTACTCATGGGGACTTGGTCATATGATAAATGATCAAGCAGAGAATCGTGGTCTTTATCAGGGTCTCTTGATTGCCAAATAAAAGCAGGTGAAAGAGCTCACAATTCTAGGAGACACCCTCCTTATTTTGTAGCATTTAGTTAAAGGCTCAATGCCAAAGGAAAAATATCTAGAAAATGTCATGAAAAGAGCATGGAAAATGGTAAAATAAATTCCATCAATAACATAATTCCATGTATTACAGGACCATAACAATGATGCAAACAAGCTCTCTAATGATTGATGAAAATTGAAAGCAAGAGAATTGCACATCAATGGCCAAATTAGGTCATCGATTATCCCTTAATGGAGTCTAATAAGTCAAAAATTAATTTAACCCACTACAGATAAGCTCATCAAATTAGGTTCATAGTCATCAAGGACTGTATTATCAATCAATAGTTTTAGGTTTTGTAAATGTTGTGTTTTGTCAGGGTAATTTTGTAAATTATACACCTACAAAAACCCCATTTTTGTTGCTCAACAGTAAGCTCCTTAGGAAAGTTTAGCATATTTCTTGGATAAGAACAAAATGTTATAAATTTTGAAGAAGTTGATATGTAATTCCTAATGCATTTGTCACGAGCCATGTATGGATTTATATAATATAAATACTTTCTCTGGTAAAAAAAAAAAAACAAACAAACAAACAAATTAACAATGATCAAAAGAGACTCATAGCTCTAAAATTCAAGAGGGAGAAAATGCATTCGTGCAAAAATCAATGTCTCTTTTAATGACTACAAAATATGAGTTGAAACTTGAAAACTACGGTTTTGCAAAGAAACATCCATAAACCAAGGGTTATTACTAGTAAAATGTGCACAATCAAAATTAGAGTGAATTTCTAAAACAATTTAATACCTTGTCACATGAAAAAATTGCCATCATATCCTTAAGAAAAAGGCTTTGAAAATCAAATCCATGTCTAAATATTTTCTAACAATAATCATAATATATTGTAATTGCAACTCATCTCATATGTCAAAAAATAATCCTATCTCATCTTAATTACCTTTAATTTTAAAGTAATAAATTTAGTAAATAAATTATAATAACTAAAAAAACCATAATTCTAGAAAATTAGACAATCTTACTCAATCCAAACCTTTGATAATAATCCAAATGTGTATTGAAACCAAAGAACTATGGAATCATAAGGAAATAAACTTTGAACATAAACAAAGGGCCATGGGCCATGATCAATAACCCATGCATGATTTCGACTAAAGCGAATGTCTACCAAAAACAACCACATATAGATGGATTGTGAACAAATCGTTTAGAAAAGAGCTCCGTAAATAAAAGTTGTGTTTAAATATTTAAATCATCACAATATACAAATCATTTTGCATTTTATAAAATAAAATCCTCTCACTTTATTATTACATATACTCCAATTTTAATTTTAAGCTTGGGGTTAATTAATGTGTGGTC
>APFE030540488.1:0-13407 GCA_000404065.3 Pinus taeda | reverse complement strand
ATAAATATATAAAATGTTAACCATAATTCTAGAGTTATAACAATGAAACCAATAAAAAAACAATTTACAATGATTTTTTTTTTTTTAATAAATTATCTAAATTTTAACCTATTGGACAAAACAACTACAAAGCCTTATTATTATTATTATTAATTTAATACGAATCATAACGTATATACAAGTATAATTTGTGTTTTAAAATCAATCATACAAGTGAAGGGAAATTGTAATTAATCATATAGCAAAGGAAATTGTTTTTAACCGTATTTATGATAGATTTTCAAAATATTATTTACAAGAGATGATATTTGATATTTTAAAATGATGGAAGTATATATATAAAGATATTTTAAAATGATGGAAGTATATTAATATATATTATATAAATAAAACACGTTAGAAAATATTAAGATCAGTGACCTGATGGAAGAATATTAAGATCAATGACATGATGGAAGAGGTTAAAATAACTTAACATTGATGACATCATGGATGGCGTTACACCCCTACAGTGGACTTCAAACTCTCCTCTTTCTATATCCACCGCGTACTCATCTATTTGATTCGGTGTCACTTGCGTAGACGCAACAAACTCTTTTATTTAATTTAATTGTTTTATTTTATTAGAAGAATGTGATTTAAGTAAAATATTTGTATTATCATTTTAGAAGGGTTATGTTTAGGTCGGCCAGAAAAATTTAATTTATTGTAATGGTGTTATATATCTATATATATAAAGTTTTTAAAAAATATGGAGAAAATAAAACAGTTTTAAATATTAATTTATAATTTCAAAACTAAAGAATATAAGATTAAATAATCAAAATAATTTGTAATTTTCAGAATTATTATAAGGAAAAAATATTTATAATAAGTTATAATTTCAAGAAAATATTTTATTTATCTTTATGATGAGTAAGCTTTTTATGGTAATTTTTTTTTATAAAAAGAAAAATGATACGGAAGATAAGAAGTTTTCTAAAATTACTTCCACGTTGAGTCAAAATCACTACTTTCGACTCAAGCAGGGATTGCATAAAGATGTTTAGTCTATTGGGTGATAAAGGATAAGATCATTTTGCAGAATGAGGATAGTATTAAAAATATTATTACATCAATGTTTAAGGAGAAACTATGCTGTGATAAAAAGTTATAACGAAAAATGAAAGTATGATATTATACAGGTGATCAACTCAAATCTTGAAAATAAAAATATCTTTCCCAAATCTTGAAAATAGAAAAATCTTTCGGTCTTGATTACGGTAGATAAGATGATTATCATTGTTAAAATAAGAACAAATTCTCATGAGTTTCATAGTGACACTGAAAATTGGTCAATTCCCTAAACACCATGGATTAAAAGAGCCAATCACATTGGTGATACTAATAAGGTGAAAGATGAAAATCACTTTATCTTAAATTGTCCAACTTACAGTGACAATGAATCTAATTTTCAAATCATTTGTCACTCTGTCAACATTTTTCACCTTTTAAGTCAATAAAACTATGATGATCTTAGAGCACTTCTTTTAATACTTTTCAAGCATATAAATAAAATGCTAAATAATTCTAAATAATCTCTTACTTTCTTAAGGTTTGATAAACCATTTTGAACTTATCAAACATCATTCTTCTTCGTAATCAAATATATAATATAGGTGGAAAAAAATGTTAATTTAGTAATATAAAAAAGAAAAGAAAAGAAAAAATATTAAAACAAATCAATGTAAGTTCAACTTAATCTTGTAAACATTAATTTAAATTCATTTTAATTTTAAATTAATCAAATATTGTAGAGACTTAAAATTTTTTAAATTAAATGTTGTACTTTTAAAATAAAATTTATTTAAATTAATATAATTTAAGTTGGTTATTATTATCTTATTTTGTTTTGTAAATTAGCTTCAATTAATTCCAACAAATAATAAATTACATCAATAAACCAAAAACAATCAGATTACAATTTTTCACTTCTTGATATTAGATACTAAGATGATTAAGGAGTTTTTCTTTTTTCCCCTTCATCTACTTACATCAATTTATCCTTCAGTGTTATCTGTAACAACAAAAGATCTACCCATTTCCTCATTCTTCTAATATAGCTCCATAACTATCGATTCAGTGGGGATCAATGCATCTTTTTCCCTCTTTGAAGGGTCGAATTCATGGGATTGCTTTTGAACATAGATAGTTGGCACCATTAATGCTAAAGATATTTCACCGTCCTTTGTAAGGTCTTTCTCCTCTATGGAGGGATGATTTGTTACTACTGGGGGTGGTACTAGATCTGGAGATGTTGAATTGTCTTGGGGTGAGTTCATATGCTGAGAACCCCCCTTTTTTTGCCAACAAAGCTCTTTGAACTAGCTGACGACTTTAGATCTCTCCATCCACGACTAGCTTTCTTCAACACTTGGGGACATAACACCTCTTCAAGGGAAGGGCATGCATTCTGAAGGTGCCCATGCTACTGGCACCTTCTACACCTGAACATTGTATTCTCATAATCCAATGGTTGGATATAATCCTTACCATCACACTTGAGGATGATTTTATCAGGTAACCCTTTGCGGAGGTCCACTTCAACACAGATTTAGACGAAGGGGATGAACCCATTTGCCAATCTCTCACTATCCACTTTGATGAATCAACCTATAAAATCTCAAATATCTTCTAGGATCTCTTTCCAAATCCATTAAAGGGGAAAATTCAAAAGTCTAACTCACATAGGAACAAGCATAGATTCCATAGTGAGAGGGTGAGAGGGTTAAACTCTGGGAACCATGGATGGATCGAAATACCAACTCTACTCCAAATCTAAGGGCCATTGTCAAAAACCTTATGACAATCTTCAAGATTTATAAAGAAAACCACAAAATAACCTTTTGAACAAAAAAACTCTATATTTCTAGACTAGTGAAGATGAAGGCAACGATGGCCAAAATCCATTGAACTTGCATATAAGTGCTCGTTGTTTATACTCTACCACCTTTCATTTGACAATATCATCACCCACCTCCAACGACAAAGATATTGAAGAGTCTTCCACCACAAAAGCTTTTCCAAAGAGATCCTTAAGTGTCTAGGAACTAGCTCCAAGATTCAAGGCATCCTTGAAAGACCTAAACTTTGATGCTCAGGAAGCCCCATTTCCCCTGGATCCACCTTTCAAGCCTGCAACTGAAAAAATGGTCGCATCCCTCTTGATATCATAATCTCCAAGACCTTTTGTCATATATAGTTGTCTCTCTCAATAGAGGAGCTGCAACTACCCCATAGGGAATCCTGTTCGCAATTAGATGCTATCATCTAGTACAAGCACTGCATTTGCTGCCCTGACCTGGAAGCAAAGAGACTCTCTTGACATGACTCTAACAAAGATGGGAAAATTTTGCAGATCCATGTCTCCATTACCTGGTAGGAGGCTTTCATCAAACACTTTGCGATCTTCATTCAATGGATTTTTTACGGGCATTCCAACAACCAGATTGACGACATCCTTAACCCTCCCTTTGTCCATCCCACGAATAGAGTGCCCTGGTAGAGGCACCAAACCACAATACACAAAATATTGGCCGCTTCCCTAGCTCTCGAACAAAAGGACCAACATTTCCCTGCAAGAACTTCCATAGCCTAGCCAAGATACCCGGTAATTCCTCATAGTCTAGGGCACGAGAAGCATATATGCAAGATTTGAGCTTCCCTGCAAAACCCACCAACGCCAGGCTACAACCAGGGAACCAAGTAGAAAACCGAGAACCCCACCTGCTAAGGAATTTCATCAAACATTTGACATTTTTTTAATAAAATCCAGATTAATCTCTATCTGGGACATTAAAGCAAACACTTTGCAAGCACAGTCTACTCCCAGCATGGTAAACGAGCAATACCCCTGAGACAATGCTCGACAACTGAGAATTCACACTCGGACATGGTGTAAGCCTAGCAGCTGCAATTAAGGTAGAAGGACGTGAAATGTGAACAAAAAAACTAGAGGGGGCGACGACCCTGCGGCCTTCGGTATCGTTAACATAGAGAACAAATCTGACCGTTAGAGCTAACAGAACTTGCAATTCACCTTGGGATCTGCAATTCGTTGCAATGGACGCTGAAAATTCGTAGTAGACTCTTCGATTCTTTGCAATAGAGGCTGAAATTCACCCTAACATCTTGCATAGTTTAATTCATGCCATCGTCTTCCATAGTATAACAATTAGCAAGGTGATAAAACGATTCTCTTCACATTGATAAAGTTAATTAATTTCATATCTTAAAAAATATTGTCATCCCAAATCTAATAACAAAGTGGGATATTTTACTTTTAAATTTTCGCTTAATATAATTTTTGAAATTTATTATTTTATACCACATATAATGTCCCCGTCATATTGAAATTTAAAATTTTCTTTTGTTATCTTATTTATTTTTGGAATTATATATTTTATATTAAAATTACTTATTTATATTAACCTTAAACTTTTGATAATATAGTTTTTTATTTCATGATTAAATAGTAAATTATTATATCAAAAGTATTAGTTTATAGTTTGGTAAATAATGTTTCCTAGATAATAGGTTTAATATTTTAAAAAATTATATATATAATTTTAATGAAATAGTATTTTTAATTAAAAAACAAAATTAAGATTAACGAAAATTTAATAAGTGATATAATGTAACAACTTTTTTTGCTACACCCATTTAGATATCACTATATAAAATGTTTATATACTTTACGTAAAAATGTAATTTATGGTTGAGTAGGAGGAGAGGACACAAATTTAGAGGTCTGAGGAGGAGAGGTTGCTTGTGAAGTGCTAAAGCCCATGCCACCTCATTTAATCCCACTAGCCATCACCTTGACGAATTAATGTCTTGCATGAACAAGTAGTGAAGTTTAGTATAGTTCGTCTGAGTGGAGGATGATGCCCATGCTATCCCCTTTGTCAAGCCCATGAATTGAGTCGGGCACGCCCATTTGCGATGAGCACCCGAACTAGTTTATGTGCGATGGTGGGACGATGTTTTCGGTTTTATGTGATGGGTGTGCCCATGTGTGATGGGCAGACACGCTCCTATGTGTGACGAGTCGTGCAGAGATCATGTCGATTAAAGGCGACGGGCGGGCGCACGCCCATAGCGGCGGACGAGACTAATGAGCACCCAGTGAGACGTGCGAAGGACCGTGCAACCTGCGATAGAGATGTGCGACTAGTTGATCAAGTGCGACAAGGCAAGTTTATAGATTGGCCGCGCGTGTGAAGGCGTGAAGAACAACTTAACTTAAGTGGACTTGGCAGACTAAATGAAGGGGTTGGGTCGACGTGTAGAAATAGGCAAGTCGACCCATACTTGGGCAGATGACCGTGTCACTTGAGTGTGAAAGCATGGGTATATATACGCCATGATGGAGAGTGTTCAAGGCAACTAAGTGACATCAAGCAATAGGTGCAAACTTGCTCTGAAGTTTCATAGGGTTTGGATGAATAAGGGAGGCATAAGGAGTTGAACGAAGGTTGGGCAAAGTTGCAAGGTGAATGTGTGCAGGAATTGGCGGGTGGGCGGTCTGAATGACCTGAGGGTGCCGCAAAGTGACCTAACCTGAGTGTGCCAAATCACTCGTGGGCACCGCAGGGTGACCCGATCGAGTGTGTTGAATGACCTGAGGGTGCCGCAGGGTGACCCGACCCGGGTAGGCTGAATGACCTGGGTAGGGATGAACGACCTAGGCCGAGTTGAACGACTTGAGCAGGGCTAAACGACTAACAATGTTGAATGACTAACAAGGTTGAACGACTGGCAGGGTTGAACGATCGGCAAGGCTGAACGACCGGTTTGATAGTGAATCTGCATAATTGTTCTAAGGTAAGGAAACTTGGGATTTCCTCATAACTTGTGTGGGAAATATGTAGCCGAGTAGCTCTAAGATTATGACACAACACTTGGTGGATTGCACAGGCCAAGGAAGTTGGTAGCACACGACTTTTGTAAACTTATAATTGTAAGATATTGTACATTACAATTGTATATTATATTGGGCAGACTTTATTGTAGTTGCCCCTCCCAAGTATAACTGTGTATACTTGTATGATTTATGATTTACGCTGCATAATAATGATGAAAATAAAAAGTGTAGTGATGCCACACCCACTTATGTGTGGTTGAAAGACTACCACAGGGATTGGGGTGTGACTGGTGGTATCAGAGCTTGATTTAGGGTGAGTCGATCTGGATTGAAAATTTGAAGCATAGATATGATAGCAGGGTTGTAGTTGGTATTGAAGCTTGGACACTTGGGATTTGAACCAAGTGCGACACATTCAGTAGGGGTGAATTATTGTGCTTAGGCCATGCTGAACGACAAGACATGGCAAGTTGGGAAGAATGCCATGGGAGGCTCTTGCTGACTTTATACAGGTTGAGGCATATGAAAGAAGAGAACCATGGATTCGAGATGAACTTGAGGTCTTGGAAAGGGGTGTGGAAGAAGAGCTTCTTCGACTTGGTTGGGCAATGGAGTAGGATGTAGCTAATAGAAGAAGTAGCCATGATATATGAGGAAGTTGCAGGTGTGACAACGATGGAAGAAGAACTTGAGGCACCATTGATTTCTCAAGTTGGACTAGGATAGTACATATTGCAGACATTGATGGATGAAGGTACTCACGTGGAGGAGCCTCATGATGAAGTAAGTATTGTTGGTACTTGTGTTTCATTGGAGATTTTGGAGGGGGGCCATATGCAGGGAAGGGCAAAGACAATTTGCCGATGTGATGGACAACCTTACCATGGGTGTCTATGGTGAGACCTTGTGCGGAGAAGCAAGGAACATTGATTGTTGCAGATCTTGTTGAGTCAATTTGTGACCTTATGGAAGAAGGTGCAAATGCCCATGGAAAGGGTGGAACATGATGATCATTATGGATGATGGGTCATGCTTTAGCCATATGGAGAATTAGCTAAGTGTTCGGCATGACTCATGGACATATTGGAGAGAGGGCATGCCGAAGTTATTATGATATGATACTTGGGTGGACTTCTTCATGGATGAGACCAAGAGGCAGTCTTGGTGGACCTTTAGTGGGAGAGGCAACAATGATGGAAGGGACCCGTGACATGACATGATATGATATGATATATGGTTTGAGTGACCGAGGGCACTAAACTTGATTGAGGACTAGGATGAGATGACCAATGTTGTGATGAATCTACTATGATAGACAACATGGGCAACTAGAGTCATGGACATCGAGTTGGATAGATGGAGCATGGAAGACATTATGTAGGGACATTATGCAGGTGCACTTGTATAGAGATGACACTTATGGGCATCCAAGGAGGAGTGCCAAGACAAGGATGTTGTGCGGATGAACTTGCTGATGCAACATGGAGACCATTTATAGATGAGTTGATGGGGATGTTGTGCACTTTTGTACAACAAGACCTGTTGGGTGCAGGAATTGTAGTTAGGCAGACTTCTTCAACACTTAATTGTCAACCTGGGGGTTTCATAAACTTAGAGGCGAAGCACAAGAAATACCAGAAATGATATGAACTTTTCCTAACTCTATTCCTACATCCTTAATTACAATCTTGCAAAATCGAAAAGAAAAGATCACCCGGCAATTTACACCAAAGAAATTATAGTGTTGGAATGTGAAAGAAAGTACTTTTGCAGAAAAATGAATGAAAGGAACTCTCAAACTATTGTAAGCAATCCTGACTAATGGAAATGTAAATCAATGTCTATCTTCAGTATTTTTGTGTGTCTGACTTCTTTATAGATCTTTCTCCCTGCACTAAGTTGTTATTGTTGTACTCCTGCAATATGCTTTGACTAGTACCAGAACAAAGTTTAGATGCTAGAAGTATATTTTACACCTGTATTGAAGATTTATGTCCTCATGCAAGGGCTCTAAGCCTCAAGACTAGAGCTCTCTGTTCCTGTATCAAGATATCAATTCCTGTACCGGAGTAGAGATTCCTGCACCAAGTTTTCAAATTCCTCTTATAAGAGAATAAAGAATGTGTTAACTTAGAGAAAGAGTTTGCAGAGGTGAAAAAAACTTCGAAATAACTTCCACAAGCAAAAATATGCTTCAACCAATTTCAACTTCAAAATAAGAACTAATTTCTAAAGTGAAAGCACACTTTTCTTCAATCAAGGAACTCCTTTATGCAACTAAAGAAATCATCTAGTTGTGATAGTAGGCTTCAACCCTGTAATAGTTATTCACACAAATCCAATTTGCATTCGTAACCTTCTTAACTCAGAAAGATTCTCTCTAAAATAATTAAATATGAAGTTCGATCCTTCCCTAAAAAGTATGAAGTGCAAGTACAGGTTAATGTGTTATAACAACATTAATTCTCTAATTACCAGAGCATATCTAGTTCAAGATATCAAGAATACTTCGAAATGATAATCACACACTTGTAGAAACGCATCAAGGCTCATATGTCATACAAGAACAAAAGACTATTACTGTAATCAACCAATAAAATCAATCTGTGAAACTGTAAATGCACTAGTGCAGGAATGTGTGCTTGCACGATCCAGGCAGGAATAACACTAAGCTTTAAAGAGAAGAAATCACAAAAGGATAAAATTAAACTTAGTTAAGCATGCACGCCACGGATCCATCACACAGTGATTATAAATGAAATCAAACATAGACTTTGTGGAAGAATGAAAACGTCTATTTAATTCACACCTTGCATTAAAAAAAATCAACACACCTTTAACGAAAGAATAATGTGAGGGAGAACGAGCTGGATTGGTTGGGCCCTAGCCAACCAGCTCGTTTCCCTGTTTAGGAAACTTGGAAATTCAGCTCTCAACGATGCATCAACGCAGAATTACAACACAATATTGAAATAACATGGCGCAATCCCTTTCTATTAATAATTAACAAATGTAGATAGTGAGTTCGAATCCAGCCCAGAACGAGGGCAATACCAGCAAAATTATAATATCATTTCTATAGCCATCACTCGCTACCATTTTCTATCTAAATCCTATGTTATATACATCCTTTCAGGCCTGTGTCCGTAACCAAATTACATCCAGTGTTACAATTTGAGCCTTCCGCCTATAACAAAATAACAACAATAGTACATACTAAGCCTTTTAGCTATAACAAAATGCTAAACTTGAGCATTCGATCGATGACCTAATATTCATCATATCCCTGACTTATCTCCGCTTCGAGCCCAACTCGAGATGACCGATCTAGAACAAGATGTCCTCGTTAGGTAGTGAGTTGTCACGACAGTTTAGGATTCGCCAACAGTGCAGGAATCCTACCTGCACTCGACCATGCTAACGAAATGATTAATATGTTGCTTATAAAATACTTTAGGAAAGTAAATATTAGTTGTAAAGAATATTAAAGGTATAAAATCCATAAAAACAATTAATTAAGCACATTCGTAACCCTTAAATATGAAATATAAAGCTAGTGCAGGAAAAGCCACGATTCTTGGAATAGTGCAAGAATAAGGAGGTTGCAAAGTTAAAACAAAGGTCTAAGGTTATGATTTTGATGTGGAAAAGGGGTTAAAAATGAAGCAATTTATCCTACCAACATCCTCCCCTCCTTATGCTATTGTGGGTCCTCACACAACCTTTACTAGCTGCAAAAAAACCAAAACAAAAGAGCCTCCCCTTAATTCTAAACTTGTATGCTGATCCTTGCTTTCACTGTCTTTGCCTTCCTGCTTCGAGCATTTTTGAGTTTCTTGGTCACCTTTTTAATACGTTCATAACACTTTGAGGTTCGAAATTTCCATATCTTGACTTGTCTTTTCTGCTCCTTCACCTCTCCTACCAACTCTGCACTTACTTGCTTCTACACTGTATTCTGCTCTTTCATGGCTTGGTTTAATACCTCCAAGTCGTAAACATGATTCTTGAGCTCTTCCATCCGACTTTTCAAATAGAGGGTGGAGTTTTATACTCCCAATTCCTCTGGTGCAAACTTCTTGACAGTCGATTCCAAACATTTTCCGACATCAACAAGGTCGAGGTTATCCTGGCCAACCAGTTCCTGCATTTCTATATCATCAAGGGTTTCAATACCCAGAGTTTCAATGTCACTAAGGGTCTCAATGCCTTGCACATTCACTTTATCAAGGGTTCCAGTACCCTACTCATCCAATTTACCAAGAGTTTCAGTACCCTGCTCATCCAATTTACCAGGGGTTTCAGTACCCGGCTCATCCAATTTACCAGGGGTTTTAGTACCCTTCTCATCCAATTTACTAGGGGTTTTAGTACCCGGCTCATCCAATCTACAAGGGGTTTCAGTACCTGAAACTTCAAAATCATTAAGGGCTTCAGTACCTTGCTCATCCATCTTACCAGGGATTTCAGTACCTGTAACTTCAAAATCATTAAGGGCTTCAGTATCCTGCGCCCTATCATCCACCTAACCCTCTGTCGGGTCTTTGTTTGCACTCGACATCATTTCCCTCTTCTTCATCCTACCAAAGAGGACCAACAAGCGTGTGACGTCTTCCTCCTCCGCATAGTCTCTGTCAACTACTATATGGGCTGCCAGCTCAGCAAGGACTGAGAGGTTATTTTTACCTTTTGAATAAGGTGGAAATTTTTCCAATAGTATTGGGGAGGTCGACTAAACATGGCTCGCCCTTGAAGAGGCAATCCTTCTCTTGGTTGACCTCCTGGTCTCAGTAGGATGTGGGGTCAGCGTGTCTGATATTTATTTCTTGCTTGCACTCTTCTTGTGGGTCATCTTCCCTGCACTGCGCCCCTGAAAATCCTTTAATAATTCCTCCCAGTTCACGTTTTTAGCCTCTAGCTCCTTCTTGATTAAAATTGTGATCAGCTCGTGGTGATATAACTTGTATGCAACTTGGCTTGACTTCCCTTTCCGAGCAGCTTTTGACACTTTTTTAAGCTCCTTAGAAAATAATAAGGAAAATTAATGAGCATACCAAACTCAAATTCAGGAGCAATCGTATGTGATGGAGGAAGGTTAGTGTGTAACGACGCTCGCAGGTAAGAAACTTCTGCAACACATAAAGGAGATCCTTTCATTTCCCAATCATAGCATTACGTTGGAGACCGTTCTTCCAGTCCACCTTTTGCTTCAGGTTGACCATGAATTGGTGCCATAACTTCTTTTCTATCATCTCCTTCTTAAACCATTGTTCCCCCACTATTTGTAAACCTATAGCCTGAGATATAGACTCCTCTATGACTGCAAATTCCAATGAAACAACCTTGGATCGACTTCCATCAAAAGTCCAAGCGAATGTTAACACCATGGCTGAGTCGAATCCATCAATTTTTTGCAAAAACTAGAGGAACCCAGATTCCTGCAATATTACAAGACTGTTTCTATACTCAACCGTTTGCTCCATCTCCTTTACGGACCATGGTTCAATCCTTACAGGCGCCATGTCTCTATTTGAATTCACCCAATCTCTATCTAATTTTTGGAAAGAATATTACAATATAAAGAACTTCAAAATGATAGCTGATCTATACATCGGATGCTATATTAACCACTTCCCGAATGGTCATGCTTCATCATTAAAATTACACGGATGTGAATACGAATTGGTTCAAGTACAGGTAAGCGATGATGATTGGAAAAGGCGACGGTTTAGATAATGATTCCATGTAACGATCATGCAAGGTCGGATATGGAGTAAGGCCATCATTATTAGGTGATGAGTTTCTCAAGAAGAGGTAATTATTGGATTTCGGGATAATCATGCCATCCCACATTTACTCCATGATCTCACATAAGGTGTACTCAGTACTCATTAAAAAGATGAGATTTCATAACCTAAAATATATTTGTACTTAAACGATCTCTTCCTAATTTAGTAAATAATAAAACAAAGTGTTAATAATAATACAAATTGAATGCCATGAGCTACAGGTGGTACAATTATTATGTATGTACAAAAGTTCATGAAACAAAATATAATCTTATCAATATGCATTTTTTCACCAGGTGTTCCTACACCAGAACATGTGTTTTTCTAATTGGGCGCGCTCAGCAGTGAGGATCCCTGTACTGAATGTGCCTGCACTGAACGTGCTTGCACTAACCATGCCTACACCGAGCATGCCTGCACTTAAACATGCCCGCACTAACCATGCCTGCACCGAGCATGCCTGCACTTAAACATGCCTGCACTAACCATGCCTGCACCGAATATGCTTGCACTTGAACACACATTTGTACAATAGGGATATTTATAGCATATCTAGAAATATAAAGGGAACCAAAAGAAAATTCTAATAGGATATAATTCATAGGCTGGATTAAAAATTTTGTTGGATATACAAGGGAGGTTTTATTTGCCATTCTTTGGTGTTGATATATGCCTTCTAATCTGATTTGTGAGTTCACATCAGATCCTGCAATTGATCCATGAGGGAAAATAGAAGTGGGAAAAAGGGTAAATTTTTAGAATTGGAAGGAAATTACGACAGGGAATTCAAGAGTGAGACCACCAAGAGGGAGAATTCGAAAAGGGATTTCGGGGAAATAATTTCAAGGGAAAAGGAGGGAAATACAAAATTGTATAGGGAAAGTTTCTCTGAAGAAAGGGATGGTAAACTTCATGGGATGAAAAGAAGAAAATAAGGGGATTTTTTTACGAAAATGGGAATAGAAGAAGGGCAGGATTTCACCTAACATATGCTTGTATAGTGCTGATCCATAAAGTAAATGCAACGAGAATTGAGTGTTGCTTGGATAAAAAGTTTCGTGCCAGCTATCCCAAAGTTGGATAAGGGTCTAGTTCCTGTACTCGAACCTGCTTCTTCTTAGTGATAGTTAATGCATCTAAAGATCAAGAAACATTCCCATTTTATTAGAACTTGATCTTCCTGCTAGCAAGCTGGTTTTTAGGTTGATCCTTCTGTAATCATGTGAGTAAATTTGATTTTCACAATCACAGGAAAATGTTTTTTTCTTTACCTCTTTTTCTTTTATTTATTTTTTTCTTATTATATCTATATATATCTATTATTATATATTATTTTAATATATATATATATTTGGATTTTCTTTAAACTTTATTTCAAGAGAGAAGAAATCAAATCACAATAAGCTAGCATAGCCACCTACCAACTGAAGTTCAGACTGTTGTTGCACTTGTTGCATGAAATATTCCTTTGTGATGGGCTGTGTTACACTGAATTTTGTCACCCTGACTATCTGCAGTATGTGGCCTCATCAATAGCCACATTGTCCTCTTTGTCAAGCCCCATACCTCTGCTCTTCATGTCAAAACTTCAAAGAGAGAGAAAGTCACTTGAAAACATGTTTATCTCTGGGTACGCAGGTTCTCTCTACCTTTCCTGCGTGTACGCACTCCATATACATTAGACCTGCGTTGTAATACGCTCTGTATACTAAA
>APFE030540484.1:49514-73820 GCA_000404065.3 Pinus taeda | reverse complement strand
TTGAACAATTAAAAGTTTATCCTAGAAGACTAGAAAGAAAATTCTTAGTTTAAAGAATGTATTCTTTAGAGAAAATTTTTCTCCAATCTTGCATCCTTGTATTTTCAAAAAAGCTATAATTTATTCTAGAGCACTATATGATTTAAAAGATTATTTTATTTCGCTATACCATAGCTTATGTACTTGACATATACAAATATATTTGCATGCTATGCATATCCACTATAGAGTAGATTCATTTTCATTTTGAGAACAACTTTGTATTTATACATAAGGTGATGTCAACTAAAAATATCAAAACGTTACATTTTCTTTACTCATGGTTGATGTTGTATTTCACATCAGTACTAGATAACAAGAAACAACTCAACAAGACTACACCCCCCATAATAAGAACTTTTAGCAGTATTTTTCCTTTTTAACTAGTGCAACCATATAAATTAAATGACTTGTATACACATTAATCCATGATAAGCATAAAAAATCTTACCCCATTATACATATCACATTACCAAGATAAAAATAATCACAAAATATAACTAAATTATAAATTTATTTAAATATTCTATAAACTTTTTAGTGGTATATGCACTCAATGACTCGGTTTATGTGCAAGGTAGTTATGCTCTTTTTATCATTTTAATGAAATTGATTAATTAACAAAATATCATACGATGAAGTTTCATATTTAATGAGCTATGGCTTTTTCGGCATGTGATATTGAGAAGCCATGACTCTGGCCCATGGTATCGTAGCATTCCCTATTTATAGATTAAGAAACTCTATGTAACGTAGATATAAATATTCATTGATAAAAATCCTCTTCCATGCTTTCTGAAATAGATATATTCTTAACTTATAATAATAATAATAATAAAACAGTTTATTTCATAATTTTTAAAATTTTACCATTGTGAGATGTATTAACATACACTAGTCCTTTAATTAACATAATTGTTCTATTACCTAAATTTCTATTAAAAGTGTGTTATTTTCTTTAATATTGATATTTTAAATAGAATTTTGAATATTTTGAAGCTACATTAATACTAAAGGGTTTATATATTTGAAGATACATTTTACAGTGAATACTCAGGTGTTTACCACGTTTGTTAATGATATGGATTTGTGTGTTTAATTTTTTTTAGTATAGAGTCTTCCCAAATAACATGAACACTTTTCTTTGTATGATTTAAAGTGTAGAAAGAATTTTGATTCTTTTTTCCTTCTTACTTTGTCTTGGTCTTTTTTTGTGGTTGTAATTTTAGATATAATTTTTTAATTTCGTTTTAGTTTTTATACAATATTGAAGAATTAAAAGTTTATCCTAGAAGACCACAAAGAAAATTCTTAGTTTAGAGAATGTATTCCTTGGAGAAAACTTTTCTCCAATCTTGCATCCTTTTATTTTCAAAAAAGTATAATTTATTCTAGAGCACTATATGTTTTAAAATATTATTCCATTTCACTATATATAGATCATGTACTTGACATATACAAGTATATTTGCATGTTATGCATGTCCACTATGGTTGATGTTGTGTTTCACATCAGTACCGTATAACAAGAAACAACTCAACATGACTACACTCCCCATAATAAGAAATTTTAGCAGTTTTTTTCTATTTTAACTAGTGCAACCATATAGATTAAATGACTTCTATATGGATTAATCCATACATCTCACATTACCAAGATGAAAATAATCATAAAATTTAACTAAATTATAAATTTATTTTAAATTTATATGCCCACATTACCATGGAAATTCTTAACTCAAGTAAATATCTCTTCTTACAATAACATGGGCCAATAGGATGGCTTATCAATACCACATGTCCAATATGATATATGTTGATATGATGTTTTCTATAATTAAACAATTCGGCATCAATTAATTAAAATAGCATAATTGACTTGGAGATAAATCTTAACCGTTGATATGTGAATACTACTATGACTTTTCTAGCATATTCCATGGAGGTTAAATCTCTAACAATCACCTAATAATTGTTAATAATTAAATTAAAAGTGTGAGAATAATATTCTCAAACAAACATGCATATGAATGTAATACGAAAATGCACAATGTAATCATTTAGGGCATGAATTCTCTCCTTTATGACCTAGATTTCTTCTTTATGACTTCTCTCCCTTATACCTTAGTTATCATCCATTATGACATCTAAGATCATCATCTAGTGAATATGGAGGACTTGTTACAACCAACAAAACTTAAATTAGACATTTTTTTGGACAACAAGATAGGGTTGGTACAAGATCATGGATTTTGTATTTTCCCCCTTTTTTAAATATAGTAAAATAAATAAAATAGACACATACCTTGAAAACTGAAAAATATCAATCATAGAAAAAAACAAAGTCATGATCGGAACCATCTTCTTTAGAGGATATAACTAATTTGACCATCGATGACCTGATAATAATATGTATATCTCTAGACTGAGATTTATTTTTAGTACTCATAGATTCATGTTTCCTGTGTATTTCCTTAGCTTGAATTGAAGTGTTGAGTTTCTTATTTTCATGGAAAAGTTGACTAATACACTTTTTAAGACATGGGACAATGAGAAAGTATTGCTAGTACCAATACATGTTCTTAAATTATCCTCATTTGAATGGATTCTGATTCGAGGACTGTCATCACAACAATTTACATTAACACAAAAATCCAAAATTGTCTTGGACCCGTGGGCTATTTCTTTTTGGCAAGATTTTAGGATGAGCCTCAATGTGGAAAAACTCATCATTTCTAGGACTACTTAATTGTATGTTTTGCCTTTTTCCCGAAATTTTCCTCTGAATTTGTTTAATCTTAACTTTGGATTGAGGGCTTTGTTATGATTGATTGATCTCTTCTTCATGTGTAGATTCTTTAGGTAAAATTTAGGCCCAAAGACTTACCCTGGAGGGTTTCACTTCTCTTTCATCCTTAAATTCCTATTTTCATTCCATATGTCAGACAATAGTACACTTGTTCATGCTTCTAGTTCAGTGAACACCAGTAGGTTTGAGAGTTTTGACATTATTATCATTTGAAGCACAAGGATTTTCTTCATGAACTAATTATTCACAATCATTCTATAGTGAATGATGATATGGTTATTGAAAAGGACTGTGAAACGAAGGGTTATGCACCCAAATGGTGTCTAACTAGAATATAGGTTAAATTGTGATGAAAAAGTGATCATTCAGAGTTCTTGTGATGTGACTGATATTTGCAGGAAATTTTAGTTTGGAACTTATATAGATAAAGGGGAAAATTATGTTTATGTATGAGAAATGCCATTAAGGGCCTTTTGTTATAAATAAAAACCATAATATTTCACTCTTCATAAGTAACATAAAATGCAACAAAAGCACTAAACTACACCATTTATATTTCAGATAGGAAATCAACATACCTTTCTCAGGATATCCACAAACATAAATAACTGTAAGTTGCTTCGAGGGAATGTCACACATTGCACAATTTTTAGACCATTTCTCTCTCTCAAAGGGAAGATGAGTAGTTGTTGCAATGAAATCAATAATTTCATCCATCTCTATATCACCCACTCGAGCTTTATTCATATCAAAAGAAGAGGCAAAACCTTGATAATCCCTTTACTTCAACTCTGAAACAACTGAAGTAAATCCCACTAGCTGACCTAATGGAACAAGTTTGCACATTCAACATATGCCTCTACTATCTCGGCTCAAATGGATTTAAACTTGATAAGGGGTGCCACGGTTAGAATCCTAGACAGTTTTAGCCAGGAATCAAGGTGAAACATAGAGGGAAAATGCACAACAAGTGGGTTACCAAACCCTAACTTACATAGAAATGTAAAAAAATATGAACAAAATCAATGAAACAACAAGGTAATAGTAACCTTGAAACACCAAGGGATTAACTCAAACATTGATAGTTAGGATCTATGGTACATAAACATTAGTAGATGTAATATATGAGTGTCTATGAATGGTAAATTTGAGAACAAAATGTAGAAATCAAGATTAATATACCTAATGAGCATGCCAAATCACCCATAAAACTATGACACAAATCTATAAGGAATAACCCTTAGCCTGTGTTAGTGTCCGTATCTTCATCCCTCCATCAGTGATCAAATTTCTCTTTTCGCATGCATATTAGGTGTCCCATCGGATCACCTGCATTCCATTAGGTCATGGATCAACTGATGGTAGTGGTTCATTATCAATTTCCCTCATGGAATTTACTTGTTAGCATGATTTCACATGTTTAGGCCATTTACTGTCATTTTGTCTCATTTCAATTACCAATATCAATTTTAGGGTTTTTAGTCTCACTAGGTCTAGGGTTTGCCACCATGGTAATCCAAAACACAATAAAAGGTCAGCAGGCACATGAGGAGGTTTTATAAGTTCATAAGATCATAAATTTACTCATGATATGACCCAATAAATGGTTTTTACCTCAAAACTCTATTTTGAGGTGAAAACAGAGTTTTTTTATTTCTATGTACAAATTTTATGTAATTTAAAGTGTTTTCTATATGTAATAAGTTCCAGCCACTGCCCTTGGTCACCTTGCCAACTCCAGCCACTACAAGAAACAAAAGCATCAATACAAGTTCATCAAATGATCAAGAAAAGCCAATTCAAATGAAAAACGGAGTTTATGAGCAAAAGCGACTTTGACATTATAAATGTGGGTTTGAAATAAGGAAAAATTAAAAGGGATCCATATATAAAGCGAAAACATACTAGTCATCTATTTCATTGTGAAGACATCCATGAAGAGCTAAACTCACGATTTGGAGGAAAATTGGACAAAAGAAGGTGAAAAATTTGTTTTTCTAGCAAATCTTCTTGACGTTGTGCATCAAAGGTAGTGCGCTACGCATAAGACTGGCGCTGTGCATCAATGGGTTTGTGCAAGTGTAAATTTACAAGGGCATTACGCATTGGGCCCAGTGTGCTGTGCATCAGTCAAGAAGCTGCCAAAACATTCCAAATCACCCAAAACCCCTAAAAAATGTTGCATTTCTCTCCTACAAGTAAGTTATCATTGTTCTTGAGCTGAATTTGATCTCCTACATGTTTTCTTCATAATGTTTGCATCTTGAAACTCAAACCCTAGCTTGTCTTCATCAATTTCCATTTCATTGTAAAGCTTTCACTCCATAACCAAAACCCACATCATTTTCCCCTTTTCTATACTTCATTGCCACAAATTAATTAATTAATTTCATTTTCCATATCCCAATCCCCTAAGGAAACTCACTCACTTCATTCACCAACTCCATTTCACATTGGTAAAATCTCTTCATACTCATCTCTCTTGTCCTCCCCCATTATCATTTTCCACCATATCATCATCACATCACTTCCCTAAGACAAGCACCATGACAAGAAGCATTGAATCAAGTTATGAAGAGGAAACACTTAGTGACAGCTCAAGAGAAAGAAATGTATAGCTTAGGAAACCTCACAAGGGTGGAAAAATTATTAGAGAGGAACCTATTAGCATGATTGAACTCCTTGCTTTCCCTCTTGCTACCACATGTTTCAGATACTAGTCTTGCTTTTAGTTCTGTGAGATGGTTGAGAGGGTTAAATACCATCATGAGTTGGCAATGAAATTTGTCATAAACATGGAGAATAATGTGGTGAACCTTGCTGGGACCAATTTCACTCTTTCACCAGCTATTATTGCAGAAGCCACTAGAATGCCAGATGTAGGGGAAAATTGGAATAAAAGGCATAATATCAAAAAGTAGGATTATGAACCATATATTAAGGCCAAATATCATGGTAAACTAAGTAGGGTGTTTCCTTTCAAGTTCTTGGAGGACCGGTATGTTCCACTTATGAAACTTATCATCAAATACTTCACATGTGAGGGTAGGTTTGCTAGACATTATGGCTACCATATCAGATTACTTATGCACTTCACCAGGGTCAGAATGATGAGTATTCCATATTTCATGTGCAAAAACACAGAGAGGATGACTGTGATTGTAAAAATAAACCATACCCAAAGTAGCTCAACAGTATTTATCACTTTGTTGTCATAAAAATTGTTGTTTTGCATTAGCTCACTCAGTTGGGAGTGTCATGGGAAACTTTCATTGCCCATGAAATATTCAAGGGGCCTCAAATTTTTGTAGATCCTCAAGAGGAAGGTGAACCTTCCGGGCAACAAAAAGAGCCTGAAAGAAAAACTGATGAGGCTCGTATTCCTGTGTTTGTAACTTATGAGAAAGGCACCAGGAGGCTTTTTGCAGTTACCGAACTACTACTATCTCCAGCAAGGGTGGAAGGGGTCTTGTTTTCCTCACTAGATCACAGGAAAATGCTATCTTCACCTAGGGTGAAAGGGGCTTTTCCTTCTTCTTCAACTGAACAGGTACAGGTCAAAGACAAAGGAAAGCAATAAGTGCATGATGAAGGTCCCACTGAAGGGAAAAACAAACATTTTGTTTTGGTTGAGGAAGATGAAACTGATTTGGGTTCTCAAAGCTCAAGACTCAAGGATGTGATCATCAAAGAGAAGGAGGCTGAAATCCAAGCCTTATCACTTGACCTAGAGAGGGCCAAATGGATCATTAACTTTCTTGAGCAAGAGAAGAAGCAACTTGAGGACAAACATGCAATATTGGAGCTGCAAACAATTAGAGAAAACCAGAAAGTGGCAAAAAGAAGGAAAATCAAGATGACATCATTTGAGAAAGAAATTGAGGATAACCAAGAATCATGGTTGGAAAGAGTTAATATCCACCTTGAGAAGATGATTGATAAGGCTAACAAGGAGAAGAAAAAGTTGCACTACATGGCTTATCATTACTTAGCTTAGAATAGAATTTGACGGACAAGGATAAATGGCCTAAAAGCTAAGTTAAAGAGAGCCTTGACAGCCAAAAGGGAACAAGACAAGCTTAAAATTTTGGGTGAAGCTTCCTTGGCTCAGAAAAGAAATTAATAAGCTTGCCTCTTACCAATTTTGAAGCAATTTTGAGAAAATTTCGTCATTTCATGATTTTTAAATGCAAAACACATGAATTTTCACTTGTGCGTTGCGCATTGACTTGGCTAATAATTTTGCAAAATGGCTTACATTTTTGGATTCCTCATGGAAACATAGTGAAATCCAAAAAGTTTCATAAGTTTTGGAGGATATTTGGGTCACCTAAAGGGCAAAAAATACCTAAAAATGCCCTCTCTGCCACTTTTTGGACCCATAGGAACCAGTCTTGGGAGAAATGATTTTTGTAGGAGAAAATGGACTCCTTATCCAAAAATTCCAATTGTTCTAGAAATTAGATAGGTAGAGCTTTCCAACTTTATTAGTGGATCTATCAGAGTCGTATGAGAATTTGATGCCATCAAGCTCAGGGCATTGCGCATCAGGCAAAATTTTGCCAATTTTGCCTAGAAACTCAGGAAGTTTGCTGTCACTTTGACTTTTTCTTCTCTCTTTGGTATATTGATGATGTAATATGTTTTAATATTATATACTATGATGTAAAAATGATGAAATATTACTTGACGGGGTAGATACATCTGTTAGAGTTGATTTAAATGAATAGTTGGCTAATAATTTTGCAGAGCTTGCAAACTTAATTAGTGGATCTATTAGAGTCATATGAAATTTAAATGCTATTAGGCTTAGGGATATTTTATTAAAAACTTAAAAAAATTAAAACGCTTGTTAAAATGTTATAAAATGATTAGGGCTTAGGGCTTAAAATGTTATAAAATGCTTAAGGTGTAGGGTCTATGTATTAGAGTTTAGGTTTTAGGGATTAGTTTTTATAACAATTTAGTAAATGAATTTAATAATAACTTAAAAGAAAAGTTGCAAACCTCTTGTTAAAATGTTATAACATGCTTAAGATATAATGTTTAGAGTTTAGGGTTTAAAATGTTATAAAAGTCTTAGGGTTTAGGGTTTAAAATTTTATAAAATTATTAGTGATTAGGGTTTAGGTTTGATAACATTTTAGTGAATGTTTTTAATAAACACTTAAGAAAGAGTTACAAAATGCTTGTTAGAATGTTATAAAATTCTTAGGGTTTATGGTTTAGGATTTAGGGTTTAAAATGTTAAAAAATGGTTATGGTTTTGTGTTTATTATTTAGGTTTTATAACACTTTAGTAAATGATTTTAATAAACACATAAGAAAAGCTACAAAAAACTTGTTAACATGTTATATAATGCTTAGGGTTTCGTGCTTGGGTTTAAAATGTGATAAAATGTTTAGGGTTTAAGGTTTAAGTTTTAGGGTTACAACACTTTAGTAAATGATTTTCATAAACACCTAAAAATATTACAAAAGGCTTGTTAAAATGTTCTAAAATGATTAGGGTTTAGGGTTTAAAATCTTATAAAATTATTACGGTGTAGGTTTTAGGGTTTAGGGCCACTAGCATATTGAGGAGTGGCTCTTGAATCATTATTTGAGCTTCTAAATAAATGATATGGGTTAAAACTATGCCCACCATTATTGTGGAGGAATGTTTTTACGTAGCCAAAACTCCAGGAATCTTCCCAATGGAGTCAACATAATTAAAAAAATTTCTATTGAATTCCATTGGAGTTGTTTGAAAGCTACACTTAATTTTTTACATTGAGTTTTTTTCAAGTCACATTTGGTAGGGAACTTCCACCCCCCCCCCAACCTAACCTATTTTGAAGATGGTACCTAAGGTAAATCTAAGATTCTTCAACATACATGACTAGGTTAAAAAATATTCAAATCCTTCACAAAAATATACTCATTATCAACTCAAGACACCACTTATGGAAATAGGACTTAGGTGGGCAGAGTAATAATCCATCACAAAACTACCTGGGCTAAACTAAATTGATGACTATCACAGCCCATATAGTGGCTTAGACGCTATTTTCTTTTTATAATTCTATAAAGGAGTTCATTTTTAGGTCCAAGTTTTGTAATACCAACAAAACCCAATGTAGTGTCTCCCATATGGCTTCTAATAGATCAACTATATAATATTTATTCTCTCTAGACAAAATGTCTACATCTTCAAGTCTCAAGCCAATTTCAACATACATTTCTTATTCTCCAACATTAGTTAGTACATTGTGACAAAGGGTAAAGTTTGTATCCTACTAATCGTCTATTAGGATCATTGAGTTCTTTTATTTTCCTATGCATTCTTATATGATCATTGAATTAGGATAAATATCTTATGTGATACATTTTTATCTTATTTAATGATTCTTGAATGATGTTGAGCATTGGATATAATATGTTACCACCCAATATTGTAATTAAAGTTATAAATCCCTGAAAAGAAGTCTAACTCTAGAGGTAACTTAAAAGAATTCCCCATTGTCACATCAACAACACTTACTCTCACCATAGGTTGGTTCTCTTATGACATAGGATAAATCCTAAGAAATATTTTTCATAGTTGTTGAGGTATACGTTCTCCATCCTATGTCCATAATTTCATTATTGAAAGTTTTTTCACCCAATATATCTTGTACCTTGTCAAAACCTATGCTCTTCTCCTCTATCTCACCCATATATTCTTTAAAAAAACCCTGCCACAATGAAACATCTATTGTACCTTGTGAGAACATCTACTCTTCACCTTTAGCTCACCTGTATCTTTCTTAGAAGCTATAAAAGCATATACTCCAAAATAAAAATTAAATAATCTTCATCAATAAAATTTACATAATTTGGCCCATGTGTGTCTTCAAATAGACCTTCTTTAATCCATTTTCTAAATTAAGGTAAAATAACTTTAACACTAAAATATTGAAACTAAGAACACAATGGATTTATAGGGACTATTGTTTATTTGTTCTCATATATCCCTAACATTTTCAAATCCAAAAATTCTCTTAAGTTTATATTGGCCCTTTTTTATTCTTTCAATTCCAATCACTTGGTTTTTAAACTCCTAAAATAGATGTTTCAAGTTTTCCGTAGCTTCGTCAACATTACCACTGCATCTGTGTTTGAATCAATTATATATGTTGCCCTAGGTTTTGTTTTATACATGGAATTTGATTTTGTTAATGAGCCAAGAAAGTCACCTTATCTCAAGGCGATTAGATTTTGTTTTATATTTCTCACTTTTTCTTGAGCCTCACACAAATTCTTCAAACTTTTCTTGGTTAGGCAAACGTAAAACTCTTCATTGAATTCATCTATATAGGAAATAACGATGGTAGAAACTAAAAGTTATGTTTATTTAAGAAAATTTTGAACTTTGTGATCAAATATCTTGATGAACTCTTTGATGGTTTCATGGAATCAGATATACAAAGACAATATGCTAATTTCCCTAGAATAAAAGGTTCATATAATTTTTGTGCTTCAACTATTTTTATGCATAAAGGTGTATTTTTTGTTTCAATTTTTTTAAATCCTTTTCCCTTTACTTTTTTTTGGTATCTTTGATTTGCATACCTCATGTACATAGGAAATGTGCATTGATATAGCAATGAACAACTTTCACAATAAAAGGAAAATATACATTAACCTACCTAGTCATGTGTGCTTGAGTTTTAAGTTCTCATCTACGCATTTAGATTGACTCTCCCCATGTCATCCACAAGAGTGAAATCAATTCTTTTAACCTAAAGCTGGGAATGATTCTATGGAAAATTCTTCCCTTATAATGGAGTGGATTTCTACTTTTTCCAACACATTTCTAACCTACACAAATTAAATATAAACCCATGATTCCTTCTTGCTTGCATTAACTAAGGTATGTTCATCCCTCAATATTCATAGACTCTATAGTGGTTGTGACTCACTACAATGAGAAAATCAATCAAGCTATTGATGATATTATGAATAAACAATATAATGATCCAAATAAAAAATAAATAACATGATGAATGAATGATACAAACCTACTTAATTTTTTCAATTTCCAACTCTAGTGGAATCATCAATGATAAAAAAAATAAATGGAACCCACTATGAATGGGATAGATGGATTTCTAATTTTATTGTCACATACATTTTATTGCTAATTTTGTACTAGTTGGATTGCTAATTTTATTGTCACATGCATACCCTAAGAATGCATGTCTGTATGCCATCATCAATCATTTCTCCAACATTCATCACATACTCATACATAGCTCGCTATCGCCACATCTAAGAATATCCTCAAAATTGTCTAGGTGTTGTGCCCCTCCTACACAAGACCATCAAGACACCCAAATTGAATAAAGACATCCACATGCTCCACTAGCTTCTGCATACCCAAGTACATGAAGATAACGTAAAACTTGTAAATCATCAAATCAATCATGAAATCATCTCATGGTGTCTCAATGATTACAACACCACCTCAAGCAGCTCTACCGAGTTTGATTCATATCCATTACTCATATTCTTGGTCAATTTGCTCCACTCTTGATGTCCACAGATATGAAAAAAATTGGCATGTCCAAGCCTTCCTGACTCAAGTAAACCACTGCCCAAGTGTCTTACACCAATGTCTCACCACAGATGCAACCAATCCTTCCCAAATCCACTATTGGAATTTTTAGATGATGTCTCCATTAAGATCACCACCTACCAAATCTACTCTAAAGGGACCCATAATTTGTTTGAATGAAGGAAGCACTTGATCCATCTAGGTGATTTGATCCAAGATCATCAACAAGTCATATATCCTTTAAGACTACACTCAACCATGTGAAGGTTATCCTAGTCACAACCATAGATCCATCAATTTGTCATCTCCAACTCCTCAACCCAAGGCATCATCATCCCATTATGCTCTCATTCTAGCTAGCTCCCATATCCATCAATATGTTTCCACTCACATTAGTGATTTCGCCATTGGGTCACTAAGTCCTCATCTTGGATCATAGTGAAATCTAGATGAATAATATTAAATCAATTCGCATGATGATTTTCTATATCAAATTATGTTTCCCTATATATTTATCGCTCTCATCCAAATGGCCTCAATTATTAAGTCATGAGAACCACTTTCCCAATCTCTCTCATGTCCAACTATAACTCAAGCTCTGCAAATATTTTTCATCCACCATCCTTCTCTAAGGCACTGGCCCCATCCACCCTTGGGTTGAATACATATTGGAAAAACTTCACATCAATTTATCCTATCTAACTCATACATGAAT
The DNA here is from genome assembly GCA_000404065.3 of Pinus taeda. Taxonomy (NCBI): domain Eukaryota; kingdom Viridiplantae; phylum Streptophyta; class Pinopsida; order Pinales; family Pinaceae; genus Pinus; species Pinus taeda. Next base: position 61,680 of record APFE030540484.1, on the reverse strand, counting down.
TATAAATCATTGCAATTAAAAATGTGCACCAACTCTCACAACCATCGCACAGTCATTCCCTCCAAAGCCTTGGAGTGGTCCATGTGTTAATCTGTCAAGTGAGATCCATGGTACCCTCATCCTCATACTAGAAAGTCCCATCATGAAAAAATGATGTATCATGTTGGGCTCTTTGCTAAGCCACCTAAACACAGATCCTATCTCGTCACTAAACCAATTGAGTTTGCATACCTAACCCTGCCTTGCCATAATTTTGTGTGTCCTACTTAGATCTTTTCTTTCATACCAACTCCTTTTGTGAAGATACCTACTTCTATTTTTTGGTGGTCTCCTACTCTGATAGAAGCTTCAATTTGGTGAAAAGCACATCATTGCTTCCACTTTAGCTTTGAAACCAAAGATACCACTGGAAAGCTATATATTTTTGTTCGGTTACTACCTACTCTGATACCAACTTTAGGTTGGTGAAGAGAAAAACACTTATTATGCTGTTGCATATATTGAAGATTTTTCTCTCTTTCTCTTTTTATCTAAAATTGATTTCATCATCTTGACTTAAAAAAAGTTATAAATTATAATTAAAATTCAATACTTTATTAGTTTAAGATAGGAAAAATTAGGAATTTATGCATTGAAATAAGAAATATAAAAAAAAAAGTATTGTGAATTATTAAGGAGTTGCTATTATATTCATTGGAGGCCCTTATTTTTCTCCTGTCTTGTTCTTTCTCTTCAATGGTCCTTGTAGCACATTGACTTGAAACATTTTATACATTTTAATCAAATTGTAGTGTTTTGTGATTCTAAGATGAGAAAAACTAGGAATTGATGCATTGTTGTGGGGAAAAATGATGTATGGTGGGTTCTCCTTAGTCAACGGTTGAATGTAATAATTAGAGTTTCACTCTCCATTGTGCCTCCTAGGCAAGGGGAAACCATTAACTCACACATTGATAACATTGAGTAACACATTCCATTAATCCATTTTATTTAGATGATGAATAAGAATATTAAGAAATAACCTTTAAAATCAATATTATTTATAATTTTAACGGTATGTTTGTCATTGTTGGAAATAACCCTTAGTCGCTCCATTACACTTTTGTTTTCCACTTAAGAGAAGGGACTGTCACAACCCTAGGGGCCTCACATGGTTACAAGATGCATTTGGTGCACCATGTCCTCCAAGGCCTGTAACATTAAGACGTTTCACAACTTCCTAGTGTAGAAAAATGTTAGTTCACCCGAGCTATACAACTACTTATTCTCTTAGTTAAGTTTTACTAGAATTTTGACCTAAACAATTTTCTTCTTTAAAAAAGTGAAATATAAGTATATACAGGAACAATTGTCACCAACACATATAAAACAAATATATATAGGGAAGTCAACACTTATCTTAACCCCTGCAAAATTTACTCATATGTGAACAATAAAATATACAAAGTACAAATCCTGGCACTTGGAAAATTACAAAAACTTAACAACATTAATTTGAGTAATGTATGGATCGCAAGTCATCACAAGGTATTTCTAAGTAAAAGTTTCAAGCCCCTCTGGTAGAATACTCTACCAAATGAGCACCTTTGTATGAAAGTGTTTCTCTCTAAAAAAAAAAGTTTTAGTGTATTGGAAACCCCAAATTTAGCCCAAACACTAAATTTTCCATCCACCCAACTAAACTCCAATGTTTTATCCATGTCACCTAAGTTGTGATATCACATTGTCTCTCAGTGTTATATCTCTCTACGATCATTGCATGCATTATCTCTCTATGATATCACTGCACGCCCCAAATCGTCTCACAAAGATACCAAAATATCCATCAGAATCCCTAGCCCACATGCTCCCAGCTACAACCTAACTCGAAGAACTCCTATCAAGTCATACATGCTTACTCCACATGACTTACAATCATTGTAAGGATTGATCGTATGCCTACTACATGATCATTCTATCCCTTGTCTCGCATGACCCACCCTGCTGCTCACACGAATTTCCAAACCCTCTAACACGGCTCAACCGACACGCTTATATAACTAACCCAATTTCTCACAAAACTTTCTTATGTAACTACTCACATGACTCACCTAGGACACTAGTATGAATAATCACCTGGCTTGCTTGCACAACCTGCCTAGTCCACTTAGACAACTCAGCTCACCCAATTATGCCACTGCTTGCCCGGACAACCCACAATATTGCTCAAAAATATATCTCTAACCGCTAACATGACTAGGCTAATCATGTTGTGTGCCATTTAACCTCACTATAAACACTCCCAAAAGAATTGCCCCATCATCCATTTTTGGATTCCTCCTCTCAAAGAAACTATCATATATATATACATTAATCGTTCCACTGCATTGTGTCCATATGACCCACTTCATATGATCTCTTTGCACAACCACACAATTCACATGACCACGTATTCCTCCACCCATTTGAGTCAACTTTTCTTGCACGAGTCCCTCTCATGACCTTCTCTTACACCCATGGCCTGACACGACTCTATGCACGACCACACTCTTGAACAACTCATAGAACTCCATATGTTGGTACACCCTCATCCAATAAAAACTATTGTCATACTATTTATGGTATTTTTTTCACAAATCGTGTGTTGGGAAAGTCACCCATGGAACGCCCTCTAGTTAAAGGTGTGCCTAACTATGAATATTGACAAAAACACACCTTCCTTTTCCAGTAACTCTATAATAATAATGTCATTTGAAATTTCGTATATGTTCATGTATTCATTAATAAAAATTCTTAATATGCTCATTAAAAAAGACATTTCATACTTTTCCATCTAATTCATTTCTTCATTAACAAATACATCAATTACTCTATTCTTATAACACAAGGAAAAAAAAATAATTAATAGAATTTTAATGATGTGAATGAATTTAACAAACTATTCAATGATGCTACTTAACCTAGAATCTAATTACGCCAATAGGTTTTGATGAGTGGTTAGTTATGAAATTTGGTCGATGCAATGCAACAACTACATTCCTGAAGCTAATGAATGATATGTTCTGCACTTTTATAATCTCATTTTTTATTATTTATTTGGATGGTTTACTAGTATACATTTCTACATAGGAGGACCACAACCCACATTTGGTGCAGGTGCTAGAGACTTTAAATAAGCACTAATTGTTGGCATATCTCAAGATGTGTGAATTTTCACAATATCCTTTGGTGTATTAGGGATATGTCATAGGTGGAGGAGAGTTGAATATAGAGCCTTTCAAGATGGAGGTCATGATAAAGCGGTATGTAAGTTTTACTAATTTTTTTTTTAGGATATGTGTTTTGGAGAGAATTTCATGAAAAACATGTCAAGCCTTTTTTTATATACATTGTGGTAAACTTTGATCTTCTCCTTTAATGGTAGATCAAGCATTTTTTTTAAATACTTGAGGGAGGGAACCTTTAAGAGAATATATATGGGTTCCTTTAAATGAATAGTTCGAAGTTCTTTTGTTCACATCCTCTTCTTCTATCATCTATATTTGCAGTGAATTTTTTGTGTATGTCAATCCTTGTGTATTTCAATGTTTGGATTTTACTTTATATGAATGGAATGGTTCTGACATGTAATTTTCTTTTACCTTTCATAATTTTCATATGACATATCTTTGGTTGCTTTGACTACTACGTTATTGAACATTACTACGTTTTGAAGACCTAACTTTAGTGGTTGCTTGATGAAACTTTCTCCCATTCAGTAGAGACATAAAAACCTTGTTCTTGGGATATTACAATAGATTATCTAGAGGAGGTAACTCTACAAAATGTGAATGTCAAAGTGAAAAAAAATTGCTTCAAAATCCCTCATTCTGTAGCACCCCTATCTTTCTTCTAGTTGTATATTATAATTCATTCATAACAATTTATTTCATATGCTTGATTGAATTATATATAAGCCATAATATCTATATGTGTTCTAATTTGATGAATAGATATTACGTAAAGCATTATAAACTATGTGATAATTTTTGATTTCCTGTTTTTAGATTTGGTTTATTTTCCAAATTTTAATATTTGTTATATCATGAAATTATTATATAAGACTTGGTTTAAATATATTAATGACTAGACAACTCATTTATCATTATTGTGAGTTTATATTCATGTTTATTTTGATATTCTTTTTGAAATTTTGAGATCTGCAATCATGATAAATGATGGTTCTCGAGTTGTTATAGACTAAACCTACCTCACGTTGAAGAAAGATGGGTCTAGGGTAACATCAAACCACACTTAACCTGGTAGGCAGCCCTACCAGGTTGGGAGAGGGCTCTCTCCTTGTCAATCTCAAAAAGAATATGGAAAATAAGGCTTAAGATGATTGATATGACTACTAATTTTAGGCTAGGTATGTTTTCTCAGAGGATTTTGTTTGATTTTAATGGTTGGTTGCTGGATCAAATGAGGAAGGCAGCTTTGGGTCTAAGAAATCAACTTAGATTTGTAGAGGTTTTTGTGGGGAGAGATAGGAAAGTGTTTTTGCACTTTGATATGAATGTGATGGTGAGTCTAAATACTGGTGAGGAGTTGGAGAGGGCATGAAATTTTCATAAGTCCTCTTCAAATAGCAGAAAAGATTTAAAACTAAATAAAACCCCAAGGCAAAGCACTGAACATCAATGGTTTCCACCCTTTAATCTCGATTCATTTAGTGATAAATAAAAAGTAGTTGATGGCACATATACACATAAGATAAACTAAATAATAGAGGAGAAAACAATGCTAATTCACATTACCACAAGGGTCCCAAAAAATGCTGCAAAACCATGGTTCATTTCCTTGCCGAACTGCATAAGTGATTTACAAAGTAGCTCAACGCATCCACAAGAGTCTAACCTTGACAAATGACTAAGAAAGTAAAAGATATAGGCATCAAATCACCTATGCTAGCCATCACGGGTCGAATCCATGAGTCAAGGAGCTATTTCAACAACATCTAAACTAAGAACTGGAAAATAGGTAGTGGAACAGCTTGCGTCTGAAACTATGGAAACTGATTCATTCATCCTCAAACCAACTCTAACTAATGTATCTACCCCCTCAAGTCATTTTCATCATTTTTACATCATATTACATAATATTACATTATCAATTTACCAAAGAGAGAAGAAAAAGTCAAACTAGCAGCAAACTAGGCGAAATCCTAGGTTTTTATGCAAAATTGGCAAAATTTTGCCTGATGCGTAGTGCCCTGAGCCTAATGCATGGATTATTGGATCTATCACAGTCATATGAGAATTATTGTATGTGTCTTCCCCACTTCGCACTTGGTGAAATGGTGGAGGGTTAATAACCATATGTTGATACTAGGCTTCGAAAGGACTTCTCATATTAAAACTTTGACGAGAAACACATTGATGAAAGAAATGTCGATGAATCTCATCTATAGATAGGCACTAATGTGAGAGATGGTCTTTCCCAAAACCTTACAACGAAAATGATTTTTCCTCTTATTCTCTTTTGAGACACCCACAACATTATCTTGGTTTTGCGATGCTCCTTGTTCCTCATTCAAAGGTTTAGATTTATTCTCTTTCCTTTTACCTCCTATTTAGAAAGGTTTGTTGTTGATGTGGACTCAATTGACTTGACGACAAAGGTGTGTACACGAGAACTAGCAGTCTGAGTATGACACTTGCTAGCTAGGGTATTAGACTATATACTCATTTGAACCATTTGAAAGGTTAGCTCACCAATGATTTCAGAAGAGATGTACCCCACTACAAGATAGGCATGGGTTCTTGGTTTGTCATTCATAGGATCAGTCAATGATGAGGAGCATTAGGAATGATCTCATATAAGGTACCTACTTGAGAATATATCAAGTGAAGCTTATGGACATGGTATGATGCATTACTTCTCAATTTGGGCTCCTACCATGGCTATATCTTTAATAATCCTAGGCACGAAGGACTGTATGAACCACTCATGCAAGAATTCATTAAGGAACTTTGTTCCAAAGAGACTTCATCTTATTCTACGATCATGAATATTATAGTAAATGTGAGTGGAGTTATCTTGATAGAAGTTGGTGAGAATCTTTCCTCTGTTCTATTACCTAACATGGAATTGAAAGTGATTGACAAAATCCTATGCTGAAGACGTGAAATTATCATAAGTGTTGCACTTAAAGTCAATGTACCATTTGGAAGCATCTTTGGTAAGAGTCCACCAGAATAAGCAAAACCTTATGGTACCATACATGAATGAGTTGGATGAGCACCATAAGTTATAAGTGGTATATGGGTTTCACGATCTTCTTCGGGATTAGTATCAAAATTAGGAATGTCTATTGGCATATTATGTGGGACACATGGCCATGTTGGGTTATGCTTGATGGGATCATTCATTAACATAGAAAAATCAAACAAAGAAAGTGTTTCCAAGAAAGGTGAGTTGAATGATGCTTGGGGTGGGATAGCTCCTCCACCCAAAAGTGATTTGGCTAGAGGTGTTTTCTCTCATACCAATGTAAATCTATTACTGTTTAATGCCCCCAACAATAAAAGGATTTCCAAAAGGTTGTTAACTTCATAGGTGAAAGGGAAATCCATGCAGGAAAAACCATTAATGCATTGGAACCACTATAAAAATTTCCTATGCTTGTTCATTATGTTTTGACATCTCTAGGATCATAGAAGTAGGAAAGAATTGTCAAAATTTATTATCACCATATCGTTATATCCACATAGTGACATGATTGTATGGAGGTACATTGAGTACTATCAAGAAAGGTGAAATTATTTTGTTCTCATCTACTAGCACTCCTACCATATCCAAATTTAAAAAGAGTAAGACATTTTTACTATGTGGTTAGATGCGACGATATGTTGTGGATTTAGTAACTCACATAGACTAGCTGAGGAATGTGTAACCTTATTCCTTAACAACTATTACTCACTCTAGAAATAATAAGAGTTAATAGGATCTCCATTATTGTACCATTTCAGTCTCAATAAAGTCAAGGTATTTAAAAGGTAAAGTCAAGGTATTTAAAAGGTATACACTAATATCGATTTTGAATTTATAATAAGTAAATTTTAAAGGAAGTGGAGTATATTGAATCCTTTGAAATCATTGATAAATATACGATCAAAATAGATTATAAATTAGTTTTAAAGGTTCAAAATAATTACTACTTATGCAATTTTTATAATAAAAAGGATAAAAATTTATTACATTCTAATTTATAAAGAAAAGTAAAAATTTACCACTTGAATTTAGAAATATATATGAATTAAACAACTTAAGATATATTTTCTTCACACAGTGGGAAAATCTATCATAACCTAGTTGTCAAACCAATAGTGAGGACAACCATCTCTCTTTGTAGCTTGACTCATCACCGTTATTTAAGGAAAACTAGGCACCTGACTCATCACCATTAGTTAAGGAAAACCAGGGCACCTAGAATAACCAGACTTATCATCGATATTCAAGGAAAATCAGGCCGTGTGGAATAATCGACTCATCACGACTATTCAAGGAAAACCACCTCATGTGGAATAATGAGTTGGTGGTTCATAAGGGGGTAGGCTTTCACTCCTCCAAGGTGCCTCTGGGTCTTCAGATGTTAACTAGTTTCCTTACTTCTAAGGAAGACGAGCCCCAAAACAACTCCAGGCCCAAAAACAACTTAGAAATACCAACTAGTAATAAAATATTATAATAAATATTTATTTTAAATTAAAAATAATAGTGTTAAATTTAAAAATAATAAGTAAATTATGAATTATGCACAAACTTAGTTCAAGATAATCACAAAATACTTAAAAAAGTTTGAAAACTATTTAAAAGTAAAATAAAAGTTATATATAATATATAATATATATATATAAATATATATATATTATTATTTTCATCTTTAAATTGAGTAATTACATTTACCTATTTACACTGCTATTTAGTAAATTGTTTCAATAGAATATGACACTCAAGTTGAAAAAAAAACCAATAAAAAGCTTCTTTGGGACATCCTTACATTAAAATGAAAGCCATATTGGGTTAAATTTGATTTTAAAAAAAAAAAAACACTCATTATTAAAGATCATTTGATTGATATTCAATGGCTTGATCGTGGTTGAGCACCAACCATGGCTTGATTATGGTTGACCATGGTTGATCTCATTGACCATGGTTGATCATGACTGACCAAAGAGACATTTTCTTATCATTATGGTTGACATTGTTCAACTTTATAGACGTCTGTTGAGCATGCTAAACTAGCCTAACAATAGATATATTGATTGACCATTATTGTTCATCAAGGTTAATCATAATGGGCCATGATTAATCATGATTGACCATAAATACCTTGATTTACCGTATTCAACCATAGAGATGTTGATTAACCACGTTGCACCATGCTAACCATAGATATGTTGAATAATCATTGTGGTTGACCATAGATATGTTGATTTACCATTATCCCATACCATATTCAACCATACAAGTCTTGGTTGACCGCAATATGCTAGCATGGTTGATCATGGGTGACCAAGTTGATGTCCATTGACCATTACGGTTAATTGACCATGGTTGAACATGCTTGATGTTGGTTTAGGGTGGTTGATCATGGTTAACCAAGTTAGATGATTCTAACCCTAGAGATTTTGATTCACCATTACCATTGATCATGGTTGATTATATCTGACCATGGTTGATCATGGCTTACCATGGTTGACTATGTTTAGCCATTAAACCATAGTGGTTGTGCTTGATCATGGTTTATCATAGTTGACCATTATTGCTAACCATAATTGACTTTGGTTAAACTATATTCTAACAACCTAATAATGTTTACCTTAATTAACTACACAATTTTTGAAAGTAAATCTAATTTTCATTAATTAATACTTTTTTAAGTAAATCTACTTTTTATTAATTAAATTTTTATAAATATTTTATGATAAATAACACAATAATTTTTAATAATATTTTGTAAATTTTTAATTTAAACCTAATTTAAACCTAATATAAACCATAGTTTAAATATGCAATAAAATTATGATTCTAAATTCCTTGAATTAAAATATAACATCAAATAATGATTTGAACTTTGATGGACTAATTAGAGAAGAAGTCATTTAAATATAAATTCAAATAATAAGACATAAAAATTCTATAATTTTTTGCTTTCCATTTTTAACTTAAGTTTAATTATACAATGTATAGGGTTTTAAAATTCCACACCTCCTTTACCCTAAATTCATCTGTGAAGTTGAAAGGCGGATAAATTAACACAGTAAGATTCAGAACAGTCAAGAACTCCTTTTAAATCTGATCGTGCTCGAGTGGTGACTGTCACATTAAATTTTTCAAACCCCTTCCTCCAATTCCATGTCTTAATTCTTTTTTATATTAAAATATTAGGCGACACTTGAGTGGTTAAAATTCATTAGCAGAGACATGAATATTGCTCAGGGCAGAGATAAAAATCGAGTTGAAAAGCATCCTCCTAATGCCATGCACATAACGCTGAACTAAACGTTCTTTACTTTCAGAGACTACTATATAATATATATAATATATATAATATATAAATATATATAAAGCTTTCCAAATTTTCGTGGGAGCCATAATATGTGAAAGAGACCACAGTCGATGCTGTGAAAGGAAAATCTGAAATTGTTTGTCTGGATCTTCGTTGTTTTCAGTGGTTTCTTCTTCTACATCATCCGCTTCTCCTTCCTCGGCTTGCTTGGATTTCGATTCTATAAATTGAGATTCCTCTCAATCACCAGCGTTTGGACATACTGCGTGCCAGCGCGTCTTTCGATATTGGTGTTTCACCAGGAGAAGAGTCTTGGCCAAGCTTGGCCGCCGCTTCTGTTTTTCTCCCTTCCACCAATTCCTTTTGCAATTTCATCATTTTGTCTAATTGCCTCCGGACGCCTTGCGTTTTAAAGCCCTAGATTGTTCTTGAATTGAATCTTGTTTTGACTATGGCAGGAATCACCTCCTGCTTCTGTTGTTCGGAGATGTGACGCAGAGGCAAGGAGATACGCAGCGTTTGATCCCTAAACTTGGCCCTGATGCGCCCATCATTATTCAAATTTTGGGAATGACAATAGCCCTTCTGAATCTTTGCATTTTCTCCAATCTTCCTCGCATATCTAAAGCTGACCAACCAAACCGGGACTGAACAAACCAAACCGCGTCGACCAAGATATTTCGCATACCTAAGAAACCATGTTACCGTTGATAAGTCACATGTCGCATTCGCAAATTGTGTAGATAACTCACATAATGCGCGGATATAACTCATAAATTGCATAGATAAGTGGTATATTACGCCTAGATAATTTGGATACCCGAATAAGATAACTCGCTTAGTTGTCATATTCCGCGGAGAAAAATGGTATATGAGCTTAATAAGAAGCATATTTGACTTATATAACCGCGTATCTAAACGACATAAATCGCATAACACTGGCTAATCGCGATATTCTATAAGCGAAATACACGAAATGCGAATTAGGTGAGGCGCATTTGTAAATTATTATGAGATATGCGAGTTATTTGCATGGTATACGCTGATTATCAAATGATATGCGATTATCTCGCTTTAAATATGCGGCTTATCCCGCTTCAATATGCGACTTATCTGACCCATTACGGAATTATCACAAGGACGGGATTATCGCCTCCAGATTATCAACGCGGTCGTGGCTCAGGCGGAAATGGTTCGCGAAGCCCCTTGTAGCCTGTAATGGCGATTCCAATCTCTGTGTGTCCGCAGAAGTGATACACATTTCGCTTACTATCGCCTTCATCTACTACTCATTGTTCGCAATCCATTTATTGAAGCAGAATTCGATAATGAACTGAAGGCTCTACGAATGCTGCAATTAGCGTCCATTCTCTTAATTTGAATCTCTGTGCGACTCTCTCCATCAGTTTTATGGCATACTTTTTTAAACAAAGCCTATCATTGCTGCAATTGGCATCCATTCTCTCAATTTGAATCTCTGTGATACTCTCCATCAGTTTACCCACGCCATACTTTTTTAAACAAATCCATGAGATACACTGTGTAGAAGAGGTATCTATAATATGTCCCATCTAACTGGTGACACCCGCCTATTATGTGTCACTGTAGCTGATGATTACTTCCAAAGCTATGATCACCCCACTAAATTGGTCTCGCCCCTTCCGAATAAACATATTTTACTTTGGAAACTTCCAAGCATTTTCTTTGTCAACAGAAATTCATGAACACCGTGGGATGTATAAAAGAAAGCAAGATAGGTGATCTGTACGAAAAATGCTGGATAGTATTGAAAATAATTGTATATTAAATCAAAGAAACCCAGATAATCCCAGGTAATCAACCAATCAACTAGTGGTGTAATTAATTGTAATTGGATCCCTTAGAATGACTGTTTGACGCTAAAACGACTTCAATATAATCTTTTTTGATGTATATAATCTACCATTTTCAGGCTCTATAGCTTTTTCTCCGCTATGCACTCACAATCAAAACAACCAAGGTGTCACATTTGCTTCCTATACCTTTGTCCTTACGAGTCTTGTGAGAGGACTGGAAATAAAAAATTGCTTTTTGCAAGCAATGTTGGACAAGGAGAATAAACTGCCGTATTAGCAAGGTGATGTGAATTGTCCAGTTGACATTTGATGTTGGAGCAGAAAGACTTAAATATCAAACATTATGGTAATCAAAATATGGCATCATAAGGCCCGAAAATTAACCTATAGTTTGAAGGTACGTACACAATCAAATTGTTGCTATGATTTCAGTTTTAGATTGCAGGTTTCATTTCATTATCCAACTTGCACGAATTCCTCTTCCTCCCATTACGAACTATTTTATTAAATAGCCCTAATGGTGTCAAAATTATCTTACCTTCAAATCGGTACCAAATTGTTAAACTTCGCTCAACTCTGAAGCATCCAACCTTCGTGACCTAATCGTAATATTGTCTGCAACAGTGGAGCTTCCCTACTCGATCTTTAATCCGTTCCAGCTGGCGGCCCTGTCCTAAATAATTAGAATACAATAGCAGTGAAATCAATGTTGTTACGCCTGAGATTGGGTCACCTCCCCGAGACCATAATAGGCGTTAGCCATGATCATGGCATCAGGTTTTTGTTTTAATCTATTTTA
>APFE030540484.1:6509-38331 GCA_000404065.3 Pinus taeda | reverse complement strand
ACATCCAGAACAAACACCATCTCTGCAAGATACCATTGGAAGACCTGTCACCATATTTTCTTTACAAAGATTCTGAAGGGAGCGATAGTTTAAGTGACCAAATCACTCATGCCAAAGTTTGCTCACTTCATCATTATGAGCAACAAATACCGAGGGAAGATTTGATGACCCAAAGTTGTGAAACTTATACAACCTTGTAGAATCATCAGCAATGCTAGTAGCTAAAAACTGTCTAGGATCTCTTAGGTCCTTAATTACAATATCGTGAGGTGAAAATTCAACGATTTTACCTTCACCTGAATGAGTTATCTGATATACAGATAGAAGGTTGTAGGATAAGGTTGGAACAAATAATACATCATTAAATTGACCAACCATTGTCTAGATGAATAGTTCCAGTCCCTACAACACTAAGAGATTTATCATCACCAACATATATATTTTGGTGTTACAATCATTTAAAGAAGAAAACATGGCTTTGTTTTTGGCCATGTGATAAGAAGCTCTAGAATCAATGAGCCACTCATGAGAATGAGAGGAAGAATATATATTTAGTGCATAACCAAACCAAGATGGTTAACCACATGCAAAAAGTGTTATTCCTGAAGATGAAGTTAAAGTTGAAGAGTGCTCCAAATGGATGTTATGCTTCTTCATTGCTTCTTCCAAGGCTCCCATCTTCTTAAAGCATTTGGATTTTAAGTGGCCATCTCGATTACAAAAGTTGCAATGTATATCAGTCTTCTTCCCTTTGTTTTATTTGCCTTATCATTTTGTTGAATTGATTTTTCATTTTGAGACTGAAATTGCTTAGGATTCTTGTTTGGTTTAGGACCATTCTTTTTAGGATACTGCTTCTTAGGATTCTTTGAATTTGGTCATTGTTGGGCAGCTAAGGCTTTCTTAAAAGAGTTTCCAAGATTAAGAAGACCAAGATGTAAGAGTTTTTCTTGTTCTCTTATTAAAAAATCACAAAAAGCATCAAAAGAAGGGGACTTGTAGTCTTTTCTTTGATAAATAAAGGCTTCTCTAGTAGAATGGAAGGTGGAAACAAACACAGAGTAGGCTAGTCCCAACTTAGTAAGAATGGAATCGATAAGGCTACCGTCTTCTTTCTTAACCTTAACACCTTCCAAGAGAAGTCTAAGGGTCTTAAACGTGGACAAAATATCTTCAATGGAAGAAAAATTATTGGGGTCCAACATAAGCAACTCATTTTCAAGTTGATGGGCTCTAATTTCATTTTTAATTCCAAAAACTCTAGTGAGTTGTTTCATTGTTTCATTATGGGTGTCAAGTTATGTGATATGGTCTAGAGAAATAGACATACCTATCAAAACACGTGCTTGATCTTGCCCATTTTCCCATTTGGTTGCCTTATCTTCATCTTTAAGTTTAGTTTCCTTGTCTGAGACTATTCTGTAAAGACCTTTACTTCTAAGTAAATCAACAATGTAGGACCACCATTAGAAGTAGATGGTATTGTCAAGAATAACTTGGCATGAATTTTCCATTTTAACAGAAACTGTAGTGGTAGATGCTAAAACTAAGTGTTCCAATGGAAAGATCTCGAAAAACTAGGTTGATTAAAAAAAAAGGGCTCTTAAAACGGCTTCCGGATGAAAAGGTTATGGATTTTTGAAATCAAATTGTTGAAAATGCCAACAAAGTACGTGAATGTGCAGAAGTGAATGATAATGTTATATTATTTTTTTTATATGCTCCCCCTCCCTTTCCAAACTTAATCTAATTACCTCACCTTAAAAAAAGAAATATGTGACCCACTTTTATAAATAAGTGAAAGTCACTTTTACAATGGTACTTTATGAGCTACCCACTAAATTGTAACTTAAATCAAAGATAAAGAGGCTTTAGAATTATAAGTGACTCACTTTTTATAATGGGTGAGAACACTTTTACATAAAATAATTTTAAAACATAAGTTACATGTGCTTTTTGAAAGAGTAACTCAAAAAAAATAAAGAGTTGAACTCAAGACCTCTATTCTCATAAAGTAACTTTGGACCAAGTGAGCTAGTTTAAAAGTTTAGTAATTTTGGAAGGGTTTTTTTTTTGTCACTGAAACTTTGAGGAGTGTGCTTACTTGAAAAAAAAAAATTGCCTACAAAACAAAAAACCACACAATCCAACACGGACATACAAAAAAACCAAACCTTGTGGCTTGATGTTAGCTTTTGCCGGAAACTAAATATTTTCCTCAATGTTTCTAATTCCGATATCACACTAAGGCATGACGAAAAAGAACATATGCATGAGAAAAATCCTTCCTTTTTGTTTTGTTTTGCCCAAATCGCACAAAGTCGCAGGGCAAAAAGCATACGTAGAAATGAAAGGTATATATCTGGTAATAAAAAACACAGAGATAAATAAAGCAAAATAAACAAAGAGATAAATAACTAAAACCGCAAATAAAGATTGTATACCTCCAGATCTTAAAAATGACGTAAGTAAGACTACTAGAAACCTTTTCGCATGATACGAAAGGGGTTCCTCACTGGAACAGATGATCCTAACATAATAGAGCAGTCCTCTCAGCTTGAAAACAACCAGAAATAATAGATCTAAGAAATGAAAATCAAATGCAATTATATCGACTTCGGATTTGGATCACCAATGGATACAACCTTCAAATATCTCTGATAACATGTAGGAATTTACAGGGTAAGTTCCTTAGATAGAACACCAAAGGACACTGCTCACAAATAGAACACAGATCAATACACCAGTATTCTTTTCATGGTTAAAACCCTCAAAGAGGGAAACAATGCACGGCCTAAGCCAACGCGGCCACTTCAGGGAATTTATTAATAAAAGAAAGAAAATTTACATAAGCTTATTTCATTAACAGTCACCCTATAAATGACCCTCCATGCTCTTTAAATAGAAATCATGGACTAATCAGGTGCTAAGCCACAGATCAAGTGTTGGTAATACCAAGGAGAGAATGAACCCTCGGATCACTTCATGTCTAGAACATATCGTGATCATCGAATTGTAAGTTACAAGTGTACATAGTAAAGAAACACACTTTACCTAAATCTACACTAGACCAAGTTATACTTAAGGAAATTCATCCCTTCGCAAAGGCTTACCCGTCCTTTGGCAAGCATCGCATGCTTTGCAGTGTGCCTTAGAATCCTTGTGTAATGTCGACCACCATAACCTAGTGCACAAAATCTTTTGCACGGCCTTTTTCCCTGCATAGTGACCTCTTGCCACTCCCCCATGGGCTTCAGCTGGGATACTAGCTCATTCAAACTCCGGAACATACCTTCACAGTATCCCATACATTATCATCTTATACAAATGACCCACAATCACTAAAAAATCCATGGCGCGAACTACTAACTCCTTCTGTTCAATGGAATAACCTTTCGGGGTTGTTCCTGTTGTTAAAAATTGAATGATATCAGCAAAATGAACATTTGAGATGTGCATCGCAAAGAGATGCTCGTCCGGGAGTCCTTCCTCCAAACTACTTGGTTCCTCACCTATTTCAATCCGTGATAGATTATCTAGACCTAAATTCAACCTTCCAGGCTTCACAATCACTTCAAAATCATACTCCTGGAATAATAGTAACCATCGGCACATATTTCTCCCCAACACAGGCTTATTGACTAGGTAATTTAGCACAGAGTGATTTGTATACATTTTAAAATGTCCATCTAACAAATAATTTCTAAACTTCTACAACCCGTAGGCCATCACCAACCCTTCGCACTTTGTAGTGGAGTAATTCCTCTCAATTTTAGATAACTTTCTTCTTGTGAAAGATATTAGATGATCAATCTCTCCTTCACCCGCATGTGTTAATATTGTTCCTAGCACAATACAAAATGCATCTACATGCACATGGAACTCTTTCTTCCAGTTCGGGAACACCAAAATAAGCGTTGTCACCATTTTTTACTTCACAATATCCATGTTGCACTGACAGTCTTCGTCCCAACAAAACATCACATCTTTCTTTAACAATTTCTCCATCAGTGCGGTTATCTGGGCATACGCCTTGATAAACATCCTTTAACACCCAGTGTGTCCCAATGTGGCGCGCCGCTGTTTCATATTCCTAGGAGCCTCCAAATTCATAATTACAACGATCTTCACAGGGTCCACCGTCAATCCTTGCTTACATATAACATGGCCGAGAAAATTTCCAAAGGGCACACAGAATATGCACTTCTTCAAGTTCAGCATAATCTAATACCTTTGACATGTATCGAGCATAAGGCGCAGACTCGCAACATGGCGCTTCAGTAATCCAAACACAGTCCAATCGTCAAAATATACCTCCAAGAATCTATGAATAAACTCTTTGAATGTCGTGATCACTACCTCAGAAAATATTGCAGGTTTGTTGTTCAATCTGAATGGTGTAACTGTATATTGAAATCAACCCCACTTGGTGCGAAGGTTGTTTTGCTTCGATCTTTCGGTGCAATCTTTATTTGATGATATCCCGAAAATCCATCAGTGAACGAATACATTTCCTGTCCACCAACATTTCCTAACACTTCGTTAATAAACGATATTGGAAACGAATCATGCACACATGCACCATTCAGCGTCCGCAGATCTATGCATATGCAGATTTTGCTTTTCTGTTTCTTTTCTTGTACCACCACTGGGCTTACCCAATCTGATTCCTCTACCAGCTCAATAATATCGACATCCAGCATCTTATCTAGTTCTTAATGCACCTTCTCTTTATATTTTGGATTTCGTTGATAAGGTCGCTGCTTAACAGGCTTCGTATCAAGCCTCAATGTGATCTTCATAACACCTAAATCTCTGATGATCCCTTTCAAATTTGAAAACTTCATTGGGAATAAATTCGGTACTCATGCAACAGCTCAGCTACCTTATCAACTGTATCTTCGTCCCAATAGTCTCTGATATTCGCGAACTTAGGTTCTTCTTCAGATCTAATGTTTACTTGTCGAGTTCTCAACAACTCTGATACATCCGAGTTCGTCACCTTCGATCCTTCGACCTCACGTTGTCCTTCTGTTTCTGGAATGGTAATACTCTGCGAATCATCTTCGTCTTCTTCAACAGTCACATTGTAACATTCCAATGCATGGCATAGTTGTGTTCTCCAATCTAGCTGAGCCCATTCTATCCGTTCTTTCGGCATTCTGAATATAACTACTTTTATCCCTTTTATCACCTCATCAATGTTCTCAAACCCATCCTCAAAGCTAAAAGTTAATATAAAAATCTTTGTTAAGATGTCCCACTTAGTTGTTCCATGGCGAAGATCCATCTCCAAATACCAGTTCATTGGGATTGCATCTAAGATGTGGCAAAAAATGTGCACCCACTCTGGTTGTGGTTATGTTCCCCAGGCCTTAGTCCATTGTGCCAAATGATCGTGTGGATCATCCTTCCCACTGTTTTTTTCTATCATTCGCGTATTAGCGTACCCAAATCGTAATTTCATTCGTTTGTGTTCTTTCCATCCAGCAAAGTTCTCCTTATGCATACCCCACCAATGGGTAGGCATAGTGCGCAACACCAACTCCAATGCCTAGATTCGATGCTCTTCTGGTACTTCCTTTCAAATTCATCTGACCAATTCCACATCAGTCAAACCATCATAATGCAAAAGGTTTCTTACCTTAGTCGAAACACACCTCAACGATTTGGTCATTATATTGAAGAGGAGTGTAGATACTTCATATAAGTGATTTTGCCATTGTTCAAGCTCTTCATCTGAATCTGAGGTGCAGGAGCTATCCCTATCCCATGCAATTCATCCATCTATTATATGATTGATCCAATCCTCATCTCACGTTGTTATCTTGTATATATGATCTAGATCATCATCACTTTCTACATAGTTGTGAATAGGTCCAATATAACGTGCTCCTTCTGCAGGGTCTAGTGGCACTACAACTCTGAGCAACTTCTTTTCAAATGTCATCTTTCACTTTTTTAGGTTAATTACCCCATTCATATCAATAGCACAGTCAATTATAATAGCGCAAGGTAAGGGTTACTATCATCCACTATTTCAATGAACTCAAAGTCAACCAACGCGCTCGCACCCTCAATGTCTACCACTACACCATATAAGTGCCCCATAGGGATAATATTCTGCTAATTTTCCATGCCCAACTGAATAAGAGACCAATGCAGTGTAGGTCTCCCCATCCTTTCCCATGTCTGCTTAGGCAAGACATTCGCATCAGACCCCAGATCCAAGATTACCTAGTCCATTTCATATTCTCCTATTTGCGCAGTGAGTCTCATCTCATGCCCCGTTCGCGTCTTATGCTTACCAATCTTTCTTAATGTGCATTGTTCAACAAGAGTCTTTTCTTTATTTGCACACTTGTCTATTAACTCTTGCAATCCTTCTACTGCTTTCTGGTCGCACAGTAACTTCATACAAGTCTTTAGGAAAGTAACGAATATTGAAGGATCTAATTCTTGTGTCACACTAGTTTCTGGCATTTTCTCCTGACTTCTTGAGGTGGAGGCCTCAGCAAAGTTCTTCTTTGCTTTCATGAAGGTCTCGTTAGCACGATTAAGATCAAAATCTACTTCTTTCTCAGCAACCTTGCGCACCCATCCGACTTCCTTAGGCTGCTTACCTCTATCTGCACCAGTCACCATGCCACTTCTTAGCACGATATTTATGCTCTGATCTCCTTCACGGGGCTCAGTCCTCATCATTTGAATATTCTGTGTAGGCTGCTGGGGTTGCACCTTCTTTTCTTACATCTTTCTCATGAGGACTAGACAGTCCTTTATGACATGGTCAAACTGTCAACAATATTGACACGAGGGATGCATGGGGTTTGTACAATATCGCGTGAAATTCCTTGCTTCGCCATAGTTATAGCAGATTACCTACCCATGCCCTCGACCTGGTCTAGCGTCGCTTCCTCGTCCTCGACCTTGGAATCCTCCCTATGCTACTCCTACACCTTGATCCTAATGTTGGTTCTCTACCTGCATCTTGTAGGTAGGGGTTTTATCCATCATCAGCTCATAGATCCTATAATGGCATTCATTGTGTCATACAGACTTACAAAAACTGCAAAACAACTGTTGAAGGGTTTGTACAATTTTTTGCAATAAATGGTAGTTATCAGTGTCATGTTATCCTGTAACCTGACAGATAGTGCACCATAACGTAGCTCCCGCACTCATCCCAACGTTATTCTCTGGTTTCAGGGGAACAGGCCCTCCCCCTATAATATAGTTATTATAGACCGGGCAATGATCCTTATCATGTCCATGTCTCTTACACTTCACCAGACCTCATTGCACACCCCCGACTGAGCTTCCTTTCCTTTCTTCAAGCTCTGCAACTCCAAGTGGAGACTTTCTAGCTGTGAATGAATCTATTTCACTCTCAGGTTCGTATCATGTATAGGTGAGGCATGCAACTTCATCGCAATATCCAAGCTTCCGCTTGCGTTTCTATCTTTCGCTGTGATGGAGGTACTCTTAAATGTGGACAAAGTGACGTTATAAACCAGTCACGATGTTGGGAATCTATGATTACCATATTGGCCTACCTGATCAAACACTTCAACCTCTAATCAAAGTCCCAAGGTGTCTCATCTATCTTCTGTTGGATTAAATCAATTACCGACTGTACCTCTGAATTAGGCTTACTGAACTCTCGATTCAAAGCTAACTGGGTATATGCCAACGTTGCGTTCGGGTTATCAGTGCAATACTTGATATACCATGTTAATGCGCGATCATGTAAGGTTGTAACTAGTTGTGCTTTCTTAATATTATCGTCTATAATCTGTTGTGTTGTCCAAACTGCTCCAGCGACAAACCAAAACTATTTGGGACCTTCGCTTCTTGTTGCTTTAAAAATCAACATCTTCATTATGTTTTCCATGTTGAATGGTGGAAATGGAGGTGGAGGGGGTGAAGGTGTAGGTCTATGAGGTGGAGGTGGAGGTGGAGGTGGGGGTGGAGTGGATGGATGAGGTATCCTCAGAATACCTTGCATAATTAACTGAACTACACTTTGCAGCGTAGTCAACACCATCCCTTCGTCGTCGCTTGAAGGGGGTTCAATGAGCGAACTATATTCTGGGATGGATCCTCTATTTCTTCTAAAGAATCTCCTGCTTCTCGTAGCCCCAAACATCAAGGTAACGACATAACCCTCTTTTCACATAGCAGTGTTTTAATCGCAGTCTTTAGTGATTTCAAATACTTACCTCGCGGTCCTTTAAAGAGCCTTCGTTTTTGTTATAGCTGATATTCCTATCGATCGCGAAATAAGTCACAAAGCTTCCCAATGTGCGATCAATCCAGTAATCCACAGCTTGCGCGATATTTCTTTCTGATGCCTCCAGACGTCGCACCAACTCAGGACTCCACACTATAGGACTGTTAAGCCTCCACGGCCATTGACTATCAGCCAATTTAGACAACCACTCATGTAGTTCTTCAGGGAAGAAACAAAAGAACATGTCAGTCTCGTCTATGTAAAAAAATCTCTCCAACCACTTCTCCTTGGACAATTTACGGCTCTTGTTCTCTTGAGCCACAAACACATGCACGTCTCGATCAATCCACTTGTCAATCTCTTTCTTCGTAGGGAACCATTTATCGCACATCTCTTAGATAGATCCGGGCCCCAGCAACGAAACCATTTGTTTGCTTAAGGGGGCCTAACCTAGGTTTAAAGTTGTTCGCGCCAACCAACAAAACCCTAACTGATGTCCCTTTTGGCAACAACTTGCATAGCGCAAGCTGCAGTCTCACCCAAAGCAGTATTAGGGGATGCTAGAAACAGGTTTCTGTATCCAGAGACAGTGTGATAAGTGGTTATAGCTCAAATCTACCTTCATGCAGGTTAGTATCATTCTATGGCCTGACATTGTAACTCTAAGGGAATGGATTCTAGACATTCGTGAAGGTCGATGATTAGAATTTATACACCCTAAAGAAGCAGTCTAACTGCCTTCGTGCACTAAGTAATAACCTTAGATCTGCCTTTCCGTAGATCTATCCGATTCATCAAAAATCACAATAGAATTAGCCCTTAACTTTGTGAACACAGAGAATTAGTTAAGACATGCATAAATATGATAAATTCACGCAACATTTATACATTTTCCATAGAAAACATATTATAGAGCGATAGATCATAACATAAACATAATTGAAAATAATACTCAAGTGCACAATATTTCTTCAAAATCAATCTTTATTAAACTTCAATGTTCAAATTACAAACTTCTTTACCCTGCGCACTCAACGACAGGGGTCCGCGCACTCAGCTATATACTTACCAAGGCCTCTTGCACACTCAGCTGCAGGAGCCTTCCCCTTTCGCCTAAGTAGAGGAAGCAGAGCTTTCGTGCCTTAGCACTTAATGAAAATAAATCTTTATCTTGCCTTACTTTCTCTTAGCTACCTCTTAAACTCGTTATGACCCAACTATATATAGCTTTCTTCAATACAATACCATGGTCTGTGGACCATGGGTGAGTTTCAAAACCAACCTATTAACTTATCCAATCAAGGGGCTAAAAACCCTTTGACTCCTATTTAGTTACGCGCTCCGCATCCACATCTCGCAGAGACTTTACATCTTTTACAAAACTTTTACAAAAATTGGGTTAACTAACCCCAAAAATGACCCTAGGGACCCTACCCAATAGTTGGATGCACCCTATAGGCTTGCAAAGAATGAGCCCTATAGGCTACAAATTTGAAGGACGTGAAGTTTAGCAAAAGCAAAAATGATTGAACTTTTTTTCGAACAAAAGTCTCTGTGGTTTTTATAATTAAATTTATCAAATAAAACTCTTGTTTGAAGGTCACTAGGTGCATCCATCATTACAAAACATATTCAAAATAGATCAACAACTTCCAAATGGAGTTGTCATCGCACATTTTATCATTCAAATTCACAAGTAGTTGTGAGAGTGTGAATAATAATTTTTTATCTCCTTTGTGTGGGGATTGGCAAAGACCACTAGCAATCAATAATTGTCATTAAAGACTTTACAATTGTAATCAAGTGTATTCACCAATTTTTTGTTAACAGATGCAGTTCTCCTATATGTTAAACATACAACTGAATATTTCATAAGATCACTCAATTTAATTCAAGAAGGCAAAGTTATCTAGGGTTCCATATATATTAAACATACAGCTGGTTAAATTGCATGTTATCAATCAAGTTCAATGGATGGAGGAGATGTTTGTGTCATTTTGCACACAATGGATTCAATGGGGAGGGGAAAAAAAACCACCTCCCCTCATAATCCTTAATGTATGTGGGATCATGGACAAGAAGCTTGATGTGCTATAGGTGTTTGTTCTTCATTTGTAATCCTAGAATTTCGTGTGCTTGGAACTTCTTCACATGCTTTTGAAAAGTTGAAGGTATTATTTATTTCATTTTCACATAAGAATTTGGTGTGGGAAATGGTTATTGGTTGGTTATATTATTGTGAGGCTTCACCAACCGTTTTTGAGCATCATTAACAGAGGGGATGGTAGCCAAGTTGTATACTCCAGTGTTGGCTTTGGGTCTATTTGCAATTTTCTATTTTAGCACATCTAAAGTTAATTTAAAAAATCAAGGAGTGGTAGGAGGAGAGTAGATATAAAGCACTTGGTTGGAGCTACTAATGGCTCACAAGTATATGTAGGTTGTTGCCAAGGAAATTTTTATGGAAGTTTATCTTAAAGATTAGAAATCTTGCAGAATTTTACTAGTCCCTAATACGCAAATTGTAAAATGTTTGATGAATTTTTTTATAAAAATATTTTGATTTTTCATTATTTTTATATTGGGATTTTGGAGATTTTTAAGATAAAATAATGTTATACTATAAAACTTGGGCGAATAATTTTTAGAAAAAAAATGGAAATTGGCAAATATTTTTTTATAGGAAAAAACATGGAAAATTAACTCACCTACTAATATTAGCCCCTAAATTTTTCACTAATTGTTGCGCATTTGCAAGCTCGTCGTTATCTTAAAAAGAAAAGTGGCCATTACTACTCTAGGAGGTTAAGCACAAACACAAAAAGCTCACAAGAATGTTAAAATTACACTAATGATGAAAATTGCATAGCAACAAAAATTATTATTTCTAGCAGGTCAAGCACAAACACAAGAGACTAACAAGAATGTTGAAATTACACTATTGATGAAAACTACGTAGCAACAAAAGTTACAAAATGGTAGATTGCAAAGTGAATATGATGCTCTTGAAAACGTGGTTGTTGATATAATTAGCTATCAAAATATAGTACTCTCAACAGCTCATTTGTCACTAGATTTTCCAAGGAAGAGAAAACAGTTCAAAAAAAAGTTGTGGATATAGCTAACTATCACAATATAGAAATCTTAATGGCTTAATTTTCAATAAATTTTTTCATCAAAATATAGCACTCTTAATGGCTTAATTGTCAATAAAAATTTTGAACACTAAAGAAAGAAAACCAATTAATATGATAATAGAAATAATAAAGCTAAACCAAATAAATTTAACATTAAACTTGTACTAAACTAAACACTCTCTTAACTATTAATTATGTTCGATATTTTTCAAAATTTATAAAAATATGTATATCTTTTCTTTTTAATTTAAAAATGATGTTATTAAATTTTGAATATAAAGAATATATTTTATTTTTATATCTTTTCTTTTTTAATTTTAAAAATGATGTTATTAAATTTTGAATATAAGATATATTTTTTAAAATATAGTTCATGTTGAACTGTGAATATAAAGATAATCGTTTCCATTACAGCCGAAAAAATAGTTCGAATTAATGATTGATACAAAAGCAATAAAGATAAAAACATTGAAAGAAACACACCATAAGTGAAATATAAAAATCATAAAAAAATCATTCTTACATTTTGGACTTAAATGGTTGATTGCGATCAAATGTTAAAAAAAAAATCATTCTTACATTTTGGACTTAAATGGTTGATTGCAATCAAATGTATTAGTAAAGAATATTGATGGTTCTGAAATTGAAATATACATTATTGAATATAAAATGGTTGAAAAGCCAAAATCATATACAATGCTTATTATTTTACTATACCAACTACATAGTGAATATAAATTTTTAATTATAAGCAAAGCTATAGCAAATATTTCTTAATTTCTAAATTCAAATTATATTCTAAAGCAAGAACTTGATCCAGACGGTTTAATGCAAAAATATTTGTTAATTTCTAAATCCAAATCATATTTTACAACTAGAACTTAATCCAGATGATTTAATGCAAAAAAAATAATACTCGGTGTCTGCTACTCATACACGCTTGCACATTATAAATGAACTGGCCATGGATTTGTGAGGCACAACCTGAGACACTTGTCATCAAATCTCTCTTCAAGACGAACAAGCATTTTATTCTATAGCATTATTTAGCAGTAATAATAGTAGTAGTACTAGTGCTTACCTGCTATGCCATCACCATCGATGCACAAAAACACCATGATCTCTAAGAGTCTAAAGGAAATGCAGGTATTCCCATTAACTTTCCTCAATTATGGGTGGAGTTCACGGGTTTTGCTTATTGATTACCTCTTATTTCTGGTGGCCCAAATGTTTCCCAACTAAAAAACTAATTGGGAGAAGTATAAATAGACTTCTATGGGAAGGCCTAAAGGAGGAGAAGAGATAGAGTTATTATATGAGATTATTCCTGACTAAGTCTAATGAATCCCCGTGCCTCATGCACTTCCCCAAGCTTCACAAAACCCTTGTTTCCTTGATTATAGATATTCTCCTTGCTTGAGATATCATGGTGTTGGTTATGAAAGAAGATTGTTGAAGGTTGGGATAGGACGAATCCGGAAGATGGTTCCAAGCCGGAAGAATAAGACTGAGGTGAATTCTCTCCATGTTATTTATAGCTTACTGCAATAAAAGAAATGTTGTTTTGTTTCTGAAATTAACTTTTTTTATGCATCAAATTATGTTGTAATTCATATATGAATGTTGTTTTGATATATGATCAATCATTTGTTTATATGATATAAAGTCAAATTTCATGAATATGCTTTACTTCTACATTGCTATGTATGTTCGAATTGAATGATTTTCAAATTTGAAGAACATCGAGAGTTGTAGAGGGTCCCTGTGGGACCTACTCGAACGAAGAAATCCGGGTACGGTCATTCTTATGTAGTTTGATTAGATAAGCATTTTCCCTGAGTTGTGTGAGTATTTCTTGTTGTAGTTTGCTTCTGCTCTATTGGGGTTCTAACCCAAAGCCCTAAGGTACTTATTCCCGAAACAGTCACACCCGAAGCAATATTGGGGGATGCTAGAACTAGGTTTCTGCATCGAGAGACAGTGTGATAAGTGGTTATAGCTCATATCCGCCTTCGCTTAGCTTGATATCATTCTATGGCCTGACACTGTAATTCTAAGGGAATGGATTCTAGACATTCGCAAAGATTTATGATCATAATTTACACACCCTAAAGAAGCAGACTAACTGCCTTCGCCTGCTAAGTAATAACCTTAGATCTGCCTTCATGTAGATCTATCAGAAATCACAATAGAATTGGCCCTTAACTTTGCGGACATAGATAATTACTTGAGACATGCATAAATATGATAGATTCATTAGATTCATGCAACATTTATACATTTTTCCATAGAAAACATTATAGAGCGATAGATCATAACACAAACACAATTGACAATAATACTCAAATGCACAATATTTCTTCAAACTCAGTGTTTATTAAGCTTCAACGTTCAAATTACATACTTCTTTACCCTGCGCACTCAGCTACAGGGTTCCACGCACTCAGCTACAGACTTACCAAGGCCTCCTACGCACTCAATTGCGGGAGCATTCCCCTTTCGCCTAAGTACAGAACGCAGAGCCTTCATGCCTTAGCACTTATCGAAAATAGATCTCTATCTTGCCTTACTTTCTCTTAGCTGCCTCTTAGACTTGCTATGACTCAATTATATATAGCTTTCTTCAATACAATACCATGGTCCTCAGACCATGGGTGAGTTTCAAAACCGACCTATTTACTTATCCAAACAAGGGGTTAAAACCCCTTTGACTCCTGTTTAGCTATGCGCTAAGCATCCACATTTCACAGAGACTTTACATCTTTTACAAAAATTGGATTAACTAACCCCAAAATGACCCTATGGACCCTACCCAACAGTTGGATGGGCCCTATAGGCTTGCAAAGAATGAGCCCTATAGGCTACAAATTTGAAGGACGTGAAGTTTAGCAAAGCAAAAAAGATTGAACTTTTTTTGGAACAAAAGTCTACCTGGTTTTTACAATTAAATTTATCAAATAAAACTCTTGTTCAAAGGTCACTAGGTGCATCCATCATTACAAAACATATTCAAAATAGATAAACAATTTCCAAATGCAGTTGTCATCACATATTTTTGTCATCCAAATTCACAAGTAGTGGTAAGAGTGTGAATAATCATTTTTTATCTCCTTTGTGTGGGTATTCACAAAGACCACTAGCAATCAATAATTGTCATTAGAGACTTGACACTTGTAACCAAGTGTATTCACCAATTTTTTGTTAAAAGATGCAGTTCTCCTATACGTTAAACATACAACTGAATATTTCATAAGATCACTCAATTTAATTCAAGAAGGCCAAGTTATCTAGGGTTCCATATATGTTAAACATGCAGCTCGTTAAATTGCATGTTATCAATCAAGTTCAATGGATGGAGGAGATGTTTGTCATTTTTCACACAATGGATTCAAAGTGGAGGTGAAATAAACTACCTCCCCTCACAATCCTTAATGTATGTGGGATCATGGCCAAGAAGTTTGATGTGCTTTAGGTGCTTATTCTTCATTTGTAATCCTAGAATTTCATGTGCTTGGAACTTCTTCACATGCTTTTGAAAAGTTCAAAGTATTATTTATTTCATTTTCTCATAAGAATTTGGTGTGGGAAATGGTTATTGGTTGGTTATATTATTGTAAGGCTTCACCAATCCTTTTTGAGCATCATTAACAGAGGGGATGGTAGCCAAGTTCTATACTCCATTGTAGGAAGGTCAAAATGTTCAAGTGTTTAGTCTGGTAGTGTGTTGGCTTTGGGTCTATGTGCAATTTTATATTTTACCACATCTAAAGTTAATTTGAGAGCTACTAATGGCTCACAAGTATATGTAGGTTGTTGCCAAGGAAATTTTTATGGAAATTTATCTTAAAGTTTAGAAATGTTGCAAAATTTTACAAGTCTCTAATATAAAATGTTTGATGATTTTTTTTATAAAAATATTTAGATTTTTAATTATTTTTATATTGAGATTTTGGAGGTTTTTAAGATAAAATAATGTTATACTATAAAACTTGGGCGAATAATTTTTAGAAAAGATGGAAATTGGCAAATATTCTTTTATAGAAAAAAACATGGAAAATTAGCTCCCCTACTAATATCAGCCCCTAAATTTTCGCCACTCTTGCCCATTTGCAAACTCATCATTATCTTAAAAAGCAAAGTGGCCATTACTACTCTCGCAGGTGAAGCACAAACACAAAAAGCTCACAAGAATG
This sequence comes from Pinus taeda, assembly GCA_000404065.3. Classification (NCBI taxonomy): domain Eukaryota; kingdom Viridiplantae; phylum Streptophyta; class Pinopsida; order Pinales; family Pinaceae; genus Pinus; species Pinus taeda. The sequence goes on along the minus strand of APFE030540484.1, from coordinate 22,768 downwards.
TTAAAATTACACTAATGATGAAAATTGCATAGCAACAACAGTTACAAAATGGTAGATTGCAAAGTGAAAAAAATGAATATGATGCTCTTGAAAACATGAAAACATGGTTGTTGATATAATTAGCTATCAAAATATAGCACTCTCAACAGCTCATTTGTCACTAGATTTTCCAAGGAAGAGAAAACAGTTCCAAAAAACATTGTTGATATAGCTAACTATCGCAATATAGCAATCTTAATGGTTTAATTGTCAGTAAATTTTCTCAGCAAAATATAGCACTCTTAATGGCTTAATTGTCAATAAATTTTTTGAACAATAAGGAAAGAAAACCAGTTAATATGATAATAGAATTAATATTTGTCACTAGATTTTCCAAAGAAGAGAAAACAGTTCAAAAAAACATTGTTGATATAGCTAATTATCAGAATATAGCAATCTTAATGGCTTAATTGTCAATAAATTTTCTCAGCTAAAGATAGCGCTCTTAATGGCTTAATTGTCAATAAATTTTTTGAACAATAAGGAAAGAAAACCAGTTACTATGATAATAAAACTAATAAAGCTAAACCAAATAAATTTAACATTTAACTTGTACTGTACTAAACACTCTTAACTATCTTAACTATTTATTATGTTTGATATTTTTCAAAATTTATAAAAATATGTATATCTTTTTTCTTAATTATAAAACGATGTTTATAATTTTGAATATAAATTTTAATAATAATCAAAATTATTAAAAGAATATATTTTTAAAATATAATTTCATGATGAACTGTGAACTTACAGCATCTTTGAATATAAAGATAACCGTTTCTATTACAGCCGAAAAAATAGTTCGAATTTATAATGGATACAAAACTAATAAAGATAAAAACACTGAAAGAAACACACCATAAGTGAAATATAAAAATCCAAAAAAAAAAAATCATTCTTACATTTTGGACTTAAATGGTTGAGTGCGATCAAATGTATAGGCACTAAAGAATATTGATGGTCCTGGAAATTGAAATATACATTATTGAATATAAAATGCTTAAAAAGCCAAAATCATATACAGTGCTTATTATTTTACTATGCCAACTACATTGTGAATATAAATTTTTAATCATAAGCAAAGCTATAGCAAATATTTCTTAATTTCTAAATTCAAATCATATTCTAAAGCGAGAACTTGATCCAGACGGTTTAATGCAAAAACATTTGTTAATTTCTAAATCCAAAGCATATTCTATAACGAGAACATAATCCAGACAGTTTAATGCAAAAAAAAAAATAATACTGGGTGTCTGCTACTGATATACACGCTTGCAGATTATAAATGAACCGGCCATGGATTTGTCAGGCACAACCTCAGACATCTGCCGCCAAATCTCTCTTCAAGACGAACAAGCATTTTATTCTATAGCATTATTTAGTAGTAATAATAGTAGTAGTGATAGTGCTTACCTGCTATGCAATCACCATCGATGCACGAAAATACCATGATCTCTGAGAGTCTGAAGGAACTGCAGGCATTCCCCATTAACTTCTTCAAGTAAGCGGCCATCATTGTAGTTGTCCTGGAAAGAAGACGAAGAAGAACACTGCAGGAAGAGGTCGTCAATGAGACACATAAACCCTGTTCCGCTCTCATTAATCAATTCTGTGATCATCTCTTTGGTCACATGTTCGAATCCCATCTTCATAACCACAAAATCATCATCGCTAACACCCATCTCACTCAGCCATCCTGCAATGTCTGGGCCTGCTGTACCAGATTCACTGCTGCTTCTCAGCCTGGCATCATCATCCACGACCTGTTTTATTGAATTCAGTGATCCAGGTGGCAGAGACTTGAATCCAGGTGAATTACCAGTAAGGACATAGATATCGAAACTTTGGTTTTGCTTTGGGTAAGAAGCCCTGAACCACCCTGGATCTGCATCTATAGTGTTGGCGTTGTTGTTGCCCCCAATTTCTACATAAATATGGCGTTTATAGGCGCTGATGTCTTTCACAGTGGGCAAGTATTTGGCATTGCTGTGGTCCATTGTCAAGGGTTCTGCAAGCTTAACTAAGCTCCTGTTCTGCTTAGGGCATGAATATTCCTGTACCAATCCCAGTGACTTAGAATTGCCGAAAGTTCGCTTGCAAAGAACAATTACGGTTGCGTCCTGGTCATTAGGCGGCCAGACCCGAGTCACATGAATGACATCCGAGTTTCTGAAGAGGGCTACCACGGGACTTATCGAGTAGAAGGGGTTCATGGCATTGCCCACATTTAATCGCCGCGGGGAGACCAGCATCACTGCTACACCTCCTGTCTTAAGCGTGCGCTCGACCTCGGAGGCGAGCAGTGCGGGAACCAGGGCTCGATCGAACGACCCCGAGAATACCAAGTCGAATGAATCATGAGCAAAGGGAAGACGGTTAATATCGCCCTTTCTCACCAGCGGCGCGAACGACTTGCGATCGATTCCTATTGCGTCTGGCAGGCCGTTTTCCCGCAGCGCCAGCACTGGTTGCCCCGAGCCAGCCCCAACGCAGAGCGCTTTGAACCCGGGACGAAGGAAACCCTGCTCGCTAAGCTTCTGAAAGATCGCGGAGTAAAATTCCACCTCCTGTCTCCACGCCTTGCTCGCCCAGATCTTCTTTGGGGTGTGGGATTCAATCCCTACACGCACAGAGGATCTGGGTTTGTAGAGGGAATCAGTCTTGGAGACCTCGGAGTGTTTGGTATTGTTGGAGAAGGAAAGAAATGAGATCCTCCGGAACGGCAATTTTGGGTTGCTCCTGAAATTAACGATGCAGTAATCCGGATAGTCCGAGAGGTCACATGGCGAGGGATCTTGGAAAATGTAAAGAACTGGCATTGCGGCCAGGGCCATCGCAAAGCAAATTGCCCGGACCACGATCCTATTCCCCATGGAGCCGTACAAAAGCTCCAGCTTTATCAGTTCTGCGGCCATCGCGCCTCTGATGTGATCAGATCGAGAGCTAAGGCAGTGGAAGAAGGACAGATCTAGCGAACTCTGGCCTTATTTTGCCATTTTTCATCACTCAGGATGTCAGATTTCTTTTTCTCTAAAAACACGTCCAGGATTTGAGATTTTTTTAACTCAGATCGTTTCTGGTTGGGAAACGTTGCGGTCATTTGCCGAACAATAAAGATCGAGCAAAGGAAAGAAAGGAGATTTACCAGCGGGGGAGCGGAGACGGGATCTATCGCGTGCAAAATCTGGCGGCAGTATGGTTTCCACCCACCATGAGCCCGTGTGTGCTTTTCATTCCAAACAAAAGCTTCATCTCTAAATGCCTCGGAGGCCTTTCTGGCCCACTGCCCGCCATTGTAGAGCTTAACGTATAGGCATATTTCATCAAATAAAATAGACAAACAAATGAAGAGCTCCCCCTCAACACAAATCTTAGATCTGCTACATAAATGGAAGCGGCGCTCCTCTATTTCTTCATCATGGTGCACGCCTTGCTAGTCCAGCATTCCCCAGGATTTAAACGAGAGCCGAGGATACATGCTCAGGGGAGTATAATTTATTTCTGACGTCAATTTTTTTATGGGAATCCTCGTGGTTTTGTGCCTTTTTCAGGAACACATTATTTGATTCAAAAGTAAAGGTTGGAGAGCGCCTGAAGTTCGATGTAAAAGTAAAGGTTGCAGAGCGCCTGAAGTTCGATGTACCTTGTTTATCATTTGTGTGTGGGGAAGATTATTACGTTTGGGATACAGCCTGGAAGTAGGGTGCCAACGGCATCAGGTAGATGGAGGATAAAGCAGCCCTAATGAATTATTGTCCATAGAGAAACTGCCACCTATATCCGGACCTGCAAATCCCACTGTGTATGGTTGGGCACCGTACTGAGCAGAGGCGGGACAATTTTCTGAAAGGTCTGAATAGTAGCAGCACATGAACTTATCCCTCCATTATTTGAGTGACCCAAATCTGATGATTGACAGCTTAGAGATAAAGTTTTAAGAACATGAAATTATGCGTGACAGAGATGTGTTCGTGAAGATAATGAAATACGGCCATTCAATTGAAAATTCCTCAATTGAAATACGGAAGATGGCCTAATCTGAAGATGGCGTAATCTGCTGTGAGATGTGGACGATGCACCGGCAATATTTATACTTATGACATGTGATGTTGATGGCAACGGTGGTGTAACGTTTAAGTTTCATGTTTATTATGTGATGTTGGATGGTCACGGTGGTGTAGGGTTTAATATATAAGGGGTAAATCTTCTGGTAATGGTTAATCTGCTTGTCATAGGGCATTAAATGTTTTAGTACATGCATGCTTTATAACAAAATAATACACAGCTTTTATTTTTAATTTATTTAACCACCAAAGGCTGTGTGTTATTTTGTTATAGAGCATACATGTATAAGGGTATTTAATTTAACCCTTGCCCAAACTTCTAAAACCAATTTATTTAATATAAATTAATTAAAATTATATATATATTATATATATACATATATATTATATTTATTGATAAATAAGAAAATTTCTAGAATAAAAGATTTGTGAGTGGAATTTTGACAATTGCTTCTTATCCTCAATCCCTTTCCAAACGCCAAAACAAACCAACTCAGCTACATCTTATAGATAGATTAGAATATATTTATAAAAACATGTTAATTTGTTTATTATCAATTATAACTTAAGTGATAATAGATAAAAATTTATTTAATTGATATTGTTATTTTGATTTATTTTATATAAGATTTAATATTGTCAGTTATTTATAAGGATATCATTATCTTTAATGTAATGATAAAAAATTACATAGAAGTGTCTTAAGTTTTTATTTTTATAATTTTATGTTAATTGAGTATATTATTTCTCTAGTTTATGGGGTATATATTAGTTGGTTTGTGTGGGGTGTAGTTCTTGCTAGGTTTTAAGGTTAAACCTCATGGGGAGGGGTTGAAGATGGAAGCCACTTTGGGGGAATAAAAACTATCCCAATAGGGCATCCAAGCTCAACCAAGCTTAACACAATCCTAGTGATAAACATTTCATTGTGGGTTAATAATTATTTTTCCATCTAATAACCAGGTTGGCCCTCAACTTGGCTCCAACCTTGACCAACCATCCCACAATCTCGATGATAAGCATCCCATTGTGGGTTGATCATTCCTCTTCCATCCAATAAGTAGATTAGCCCTGACCTAGGCTCAGCATAGACAATCCTAGTGATAAGCATCCCATCCATCTAATAAGCAAGTTGGCTGTGACCTAGGCTCCAAGCTTGACCAACCTTCGCACAATCCTGGTGATAAGCATCCCATTGTGGGTTGATCATTTTTCTTCCATCCAATAAGTAGGTGAGCCCTAACCTAGGCTCAGCATAGACAATCCTAGTAATAAGCATCCCATTGTGGGTTGATCATTCTTCTTCCATCCACAAAGAAAGTTGGCCCTGGCCTAGGTTCAACCTAGACATAAAATTAAAAAAAGAAACAAAAAAGTATGTTATCTTTCTCCCTAATAGTATGTGTCCATCATGATGCATTTTGATTTGTTATATATGGATAGAAATTTTCATCAACCATCATCAAAATCATTGAATTCACATGTATATGGTTTTATCAAAGTGTAAATCTCTATGCATATTAGCATATTTGTGTAAATTTCATGCCAAAAAAGAAAAACATATTAGAAATGTTAACTCGTGCCATTATTTAAACTAATTCATTGATAAAACCCTTTTTCTAAATGTTACAAGTAAATATTTATCGAATTAGGAAACAAAATATAAAGTGTTTGATTCCATCATTTTATATATGTGTGTTATTATTTTATGGGTCTTTCACTTTATCAACAACAACAAAGCCTACACTAAAGGATTATATGGCTCTCACCATCTTTGTAGTGTTTTTGGTATCAATTCCAAGACATTTAGATGTAGATCCACCTCTTTCACTAGTTGAATTCTAAGACATCTAGATGAAGGCCCACCTCTTTCATTAGTTGACCACACCTACTCTCATATAAGGGTATGAGATTTGTGAGCCATACTTTCAAACAACATAACAAACCCAAAAAGGTGGGTTAACTGTTTTGATGTTATCCAAACAAGCTCAAGGCATCATTCTTGTAAGGTTTGGCACTATGCAACTCCTTTCCTCTATGGTCTTCTATGTGGTGATATGATACATGAGCTTAGTAGGATGGTCAATTTCCTAGTTGGTCACTTTATGTATTAATATATCTAATATGCAAAATCACTATGTGGTAGATAATTTTGTGATTGATTCCTACTGTTGTATTAGAGTATCTTTATTACTCCATCTAATTGATCGTATTGATCTTGATATTAATACATCTCTACACAACTTTCCTATAAATATTTGAATATTTTCTTTAAAAAAAGATAAACAAAAACATTTGCCCCAAGATTTATAAACTTTACTTTAATTTATATAATTAAAATCTAAAATATTACTTTTTATCATATCTTCTTAAATTATATCAACTATGTTGAAAAATGTAGCAAGAAATTCTCAATTTGATTTTGCCTTGATTATATTGAGAAAATTTGAATTTCCATATCAGCATACAACTTTGATGCAGTTAACTTGTGTAACATGGCTTGTGTCGTCCAATTTACTCAGTAAATTCGAGTTGGAGGAGTTAGAGTTCAGTTAAGCATGTGTGATTTCTAATTTGTAGTAATCAAGGTGAGTTATCTCAAGTTGTTTTCATTTAAACTAGTTCCAACTATTGGAGGAACTAGTGGAAGGTTAGTTGTGCAGTGGGACTTCAGTCTAACTTAGTGATCATCTAGTTAACTAATCAATCAACCCAAAATAGCTAGTGCATGCAAATAATTTGACTTCCCCAGTTGTGGTAGAGATTCCAAGGCAATGTAACAATAGTTAGAGATTAGTCTTGAGTGTACAGGTGTTGCATGCAGTCAGATGATCAACCTTGGGAATTGTGCAATCTATTTTGGAGAAATTCTTAAATAATAGGGGCCTAATTTCTTAGGAATTACGCAAGGAAATAGGGGCTAAAGCAGAGGCAACAATTGACTAAGTCTGGGTCAGAGCTTCTCAGTGAGTAGAGAGATAGGTTATTCACTTACAGGTTGTGCTCAGTTGAGAAAATCGATTGTAATACATCTTTATTCATCATATTAATGCAAGCATTCATTGGGGTTTTTAGCAGATTTCCTTCCCAAGAAAAATAATGTGTGCATGTGTGTTATTTCTTATTGCAGGTCTGACATTTTTGTTCTAAATTATGAATTAAATTCCGCGGAGCAGTAGAGTAGGTTTGTGTCTTGTGATTTTGATTAAAACATCATGAGAAATTGCAAATCTACACCATAATTTCTACATAGTATGAAAGCATGATTCACATTAAAGCAGGAATTTCAAAATTATTCCTAAGGAGGTTTGAATTTGCAGTTTAGTGTAGTAGGATCTCTTCAGAGCTGAGAAGATGACCTTCAACCGGTTGAGGCTAGAGTACGCCTTGGAAGGCAACTCTAATTTCATCACATGGAGGCGATGTTTTATGATAATGGATTGCTAGAATACATCAAGAGAGATGTTGCAAAACCAGTGAAATATGATGTCCAGAACCTTGCTTAGTGGAAGAAAGATGTAGTGAAGGCAAGAAGAATAATAATGGAGGGAGTACGAGACCACATTGTCATCAATTTCCATGGGAAAGAAACTCCTTATGCAATGTGGAAAGCAATGAAAAATATGTTCCAAAATAGCAGTGACCACAGGAAGTTGGTGCTCAAGGATAAACTTTAAAATATCAAGATGCAGAAGAGTTATATTATCATGAAATATCTAAGCATGTTTACACAATTTCGTGATGAGCTTGTAGGAGTTGGTGTTATTATTTCAGAGGATGACTTGCTAAGCCTAACCCTTCTAGGCCTCCCCAAGAGTTATCATAGTTATCAAGATTCAGTGAACATGAAGGAAAAATTACCGAATTGGGAATGCTTATGGTATGATTCGGTACAGGAGGAAATAAGGCGAAATATCATAGATGGGACTTCATCCAAGGGCGAGGATGAAGAAAACTTTTCCCTAGTTGGAAACAGAACAAAAGGAAAAGGGAAGAAATTTGAAACCAAACCAGAATCCAACCAAGGGGGCAAGAAGAAATATTTTTCCAAAATTAAACGCTTCGATTGTCATGAATTCGGGAACTATGCCACGAAATGTTCACAAAAAATAGGCAAGAAAGAAGACCTTGGGAGGAGAAGCAGGTGACGCCTTGGCTTCACATTTGGAGCTTGACTTTACCCTTATCACATGCATGGGAAGCATAGCGATGGGGAGTGTGTGGTACTTGGACTCAAGTGCCTTGTTCGACATGACAAGGTGTAGAGAATTTTTCAATGGCCTAGAGGAGAAATATCTACATATGCACATCGATCTAAGGGATGATAGAAGGTACAACACGAATTAGATTGGTACATTCACCTTTTAGAGGGAGTCGATCTCCCCTCTCATGCTCAAGGATGTCATGTTCGTTCCCGTCCTAAAGAAAAATCTCAACTTTGTTACAGTTTTGGAAGACCGTGGTTGTGATGTGATCTTCAACAAAGGAAAAGCATTCCTAAGGCACATATCTATGGGACAAGTGAAGCAAATCGGGGTTCGTGTGAATAACCCGTATAAGCTAGATGTGGAATAATGTGTTGCATTAAGCAGTAAGTCGAAGAAAGTATAGGGTCACAAAGTAGATGAAATTTTACACAAAAGACTTAGCCATTTGCATCATGGTGCCTTGAAACTCATGCAACAATAACCACTAGCCTCCCCAAAGGAGCACTTAAGCAATAAGATGTATGCAAAGGATGTACTTTGGGGAAGTACACAAAATCCACATTCCATGATCATGACAACAAAGCACATACAGTCTTCGAAAGGATCCACTATGATGCATGTGGACCTTTCTCGAGAACCTCCACTGCTAAACACAAATATTTTGTCATTTTTATTGACGACTTCTCACGAAAGTGTTGGATCTTCTTCATGCGGAATAAATATGAGAAATTCTCCAAGTTCGTAGAATTAAAGGCACTGGTTAAGAAAGAAATTGGTAAGAAGGTGAAATATCTCAAGAGCGATAACGATGATGAGTACGTGTCAAATGAATTCAAGAATTTATGTGTGAAAGAAGGCATTCGACGATAGTTTACAACACCCCACAACCCATAGCAGAATGGGGTCGTTGAGAGAAAGAAATATTGCATTGTGGGAGAATCAAGGGTGATGTTGCATGACCAAGGCCTACCTCTGCATATGTGGGTTGAGGCATGCAACACAAAGTCTATTTGCAAAACCAAAGCCCTCATCAAGAATCAAGAAGCTTGAGATGACAACAGAGTTGGGGATATTTGTGGGTTACACAGAAACTCCCCACAACTACCAAGTGTATGTTGGGTTGTGTTATATTCTTTCCATAACTACCCCACGCGTGGGGGGGGTGGTAGAGCCCCCCTGTACGTTGCATTGGGCATTGCCGAGGGGTCACGAGGGGGTGGTTGCCCCCTTGTCTGGGGTATGCATGGGGGCGGTAGCCCCCCTGCATGAGGTTTGGGGCAACAACCTAGGAAAATGTTTTTGAACCCTATATTAGATGGTGGACCTACCTATGGTTTTGTGCATGGATTTCGCACATGGTTTTGGGCATGATGGTTTTCTGTCCATGGTATTTGTAGATTTGGTTAAGGGAACTACGATTTTGTTCTAATTCAGGGTTAATGGATTGGGGTTTATGGATGCTTCAGCATGTATATATATGTATTGTAACATTGAAAGGAACATAATGAAAAATCAATCTAGTAGTCCCGATTTTGGGATCCAGGGGAAAATCTCTGTGTATATATGTTTTATGTTTTATTCTCTCACCATCTTTTATTTTCTGTTATTTAGAATTCATATGCAAGTAATTTATGTATGGGGTTAAAACCTACATTTGGTACCAGAGTCGTTTTAGCTTCAAGGCGACGCCTTTCTGCTGAGGGGTTTTTGCTCGGGCTTGTGGTAGACCATGTTCAGTGGAAGATCTCTAGGATCGATTCTTGTGGAGAAAGAAGATGGTGAGCAGTGGAAAGATAAAGATGGAGAAATTTAATGGTCAGAGTTTTAAGTTGTGGAAACTCAAGACAGAGGATCTGCTAGTGGATAAGATCAGTGGGTCATTGTAGATCTAGATACTAAACCAACAACAATGCCAACTAAATATTGGGCGAAGTTGGATCGGAAGGCAAAGAGAACAATACGATTGTGTGTCTCAGATTCAGTATTGTTGAATGTATCAAGAGAAGCTTTGTTGAAGGCTTTGTGGGACAAGTTAGGGGCTTTGTACCAATCTAAGTCTTTGGTGAATAAATCTTTCCTACAAAAAAAGATGTATAACCTGAGGATGAAAGATGGAGACTAGGTGATAGAGCATATGAACACATTTAATATTGTGGTAGGTTGGTTATTATTTGTTGATATTAAAATTTCAGATGAAGATAAGTGCATCAATTTGTTGTGTTCTCTACCAGATTCGTGGGATAGCCTGGTTATTGCAATAGGTAGCAATGCAATTGCCTTGCAATTTGATGAAATAGTCTCATCTTTGTTGTTGGAGGATATGAGACAGAAAAATATGGAGGGCTAGAATGGTGATGGCTTGTTTGTATGAGGATGGTCCCACAACAAAAACAAAAATAAGTCCTTGAGTGGGATATCTAAATTTAGAGGGAGATCTAAATCTCCAGGAAAACCTATAAAGGTGTGTTGGAAATGCAGAAAGGAAGGGCACTTCAAAAGGGACTGTAAATCTAAAGCTCCCGAGAAAGGAAAGGGATCTGATGATGCTCCTTCTGCAGAGGCGAAAACCACCTCAGATGAAGGTGGGGATGTGTACTTGGCTTCTTCTTCAAGTACACATGTAGATCATAAGGAATGGTTGATTAACTCAGGTGCATCCTTTCACTTCACTCCCCATAGAGAGTGGTTATGTGAGTATGAGAAATATGATGGTGGTGATGTCTTCTTAGGGGATGACAGGGAGGCTAGAATCATTGGTAATGGAAAATTCAAGTTGAAGTTACAAGATGGAAGGATTATAACACTTCCGAGTATTCTACATATTCCTACATTGGCCATAAATATGATTTATGTAAGCACGCTGGATGATGCTGGTGTAAAAATAGTGTTCGAGAAAGATACCTGCAAGATGGTTTAGGGAGAACTTGTATTGATGCAGGGAGTTTGGATTGGAACTCTGTACAAGCTTCAAGGTAGCACTGTTATTGATGGGTGCAACAGTTCGATGGTTCCTAAAAATGGGGAAAAAATCTAGTGGTCTCTGGAGAAAATATCACGCTATAGCATCAAAGGCTTAGACATATTGGAGAGAAGGGCCTTCAAATGCTTCATGGTAATGGTATGGTAGAAGGTATGTCTAATATCTCTTTGGATTTTGATTTCTGTGAAAATTGTGTATATGGGAAGTAGAATTGGATGAGTTTCCCCTCTAGTGGTAAGAGGGTGAAACAAATATTAGAGCTTGTGCACAATGATGTGTTTGGACCTATGTCGGTTCCATCACTGGGAAAGTTTGTGTACTATGTATCAATTATATATGACTTCTCAAGGAATACATGGATATATTTCCTCAGGAAGAAATCTGAAGTCTTTGACAGTTTAAAGAATTTAAAGCTCCGGTGGAAAACTAGACAGAGAAGAAGATAAAGATGATGATGACAGATAATGGTGGAGAGTTGTGCAAGAAGGAATTTGAAGAGTTTTGTAAGAATTGTGGTATAGCACGACAAAGGACTACATCATACACACCTGAGAAAAATGAAGTTGCAGAAAGAATGAACAAGATGTTGATGGAAAGGGCAAGAAGCATGCTCAATGGTGCCGGGTTAGGACAATAATTATGGGAAAAGGTGGTGGAGACTGCATGTTACCTGTTCAACAAATCATCTTCATCAGTGTTTGAGGACCCACAAGAGGTATGGACTGGTAAGAAACCTTTCATTTCACATCTGAGGGTATTTGGATGTGATGCATATGTACATGTTCCAAGGAGAAATGAAAAAAGTTGGATAGTAAATTTGAAAAGTGCATCTTCATTGGATATAAGGATGGTTTAAGGTTATAAGCTTTGGAATCTAGAAACGAGGAAGGTTGTGCACAGCCAAGATGTGGTGTTTAGAGAGGTGAAAGATGTTATTTAACATGAAGTCCTACCAAAGGAACCTAAGAAGATAGAGTTTGAGCTAAAGGAGGAAGAATCAGATGAAGAATCAGACTCTACAGCAGAAGAGGAATCAGAAGATGAAGAGCCACAAACTTTGGCAGTGAGAAGATCAATTCGAGAAATAAGGTAGCCAAAAAGGTATAGTCCATCTGCTTTCTATTCAAAATTTTCTTTACATATTACTAATGATGATCCCAGAACTGTGAGGGAAGCAGTAGATTCAGAGGATGAAAAACTCTGGAATGAGACCATGGTTGATGAAATGGCATCTTTGCAAAAAAATGAGGCTTGGGATCTGGTGGAGTTTCCGGCTGGAAGGAAACCCATTGTCAGCAAATGGGTGTCAAGAAGAAGATGAATGTAGAAGGAAAGGTGGAGAAATACAAAGCTCGGTTGGTAGCAAAAGGTTATTCCCAGGTGTCGAGAATTGATTTTGGTGATATTTTTTCTCCTGATACCAAGGTAGATTCTATTAGATTACTTTTATTTGTTGTTGTTGCTTTTGATTTTCAGGTAGATCAGATGGATCTGAAGACAACATTTCTTCACGAGGATCTAGAAGAAGAGATATACATGAAGCAACCTAAAGGCTTTGCGGTGAAGGGCAAGAAAGAACTGGTATGCAAGTTAAAAAAGTCTCTGTATGGGTTAAAACAATAACCAAGGATGTGTATCAAAAAATTGATACATTTATATGGGGACTTGGCTTCACCAGAAGAAAAGCATATAACTGTGTGTATTTTAAATTAATTGATGACGATGTTATTTATCTAGTCTTGTATGTGGATGATATGTTGCTGGTTGGAAATGACAAAGAAATTATCTAGGTTTTGAAGACCCAATTGTCCTCCAAATTCGACATGAAAGATCTTGGTGCTGCAAACTATATTTTGGGCATGGAAATTAAACGAGATCAGGAAAAGAGGAAGCTCTGGTTAAACCAGAGGAAGTATGTCGAGACAATACTATAGAGATTTAATATGCAAGATAGTAAACCAGTGAAGGTTCCTATTCTTGTAGGTGTAAAGTTGTTTGCTGAACAATGTCCCAAGACACAAGAAGAGGAAGAGGACGTTATCCCATGTTCCATACGCAAGTGCAATCGGTATCCTGATGTATGAAATGGTTTTTACTAGACCATACATTGCACATGCAGTGGGAGTATTAAGCAGGTTTATGTCAAAACCAGGGAAGGAGAATTGGACAACAGTGGAGTGGATTTTCAGGTATTTGCATGGCACTAGTGATTATGGTTCTTTCTATTATTGATCGTATGGGACCCGCCAACATTTAGGGAATCATCCCAGTATGAAGTCCCAACTAGACCTCACACCGTTTGGTGTGGAAGTCCCATCCGGTGTGATGACCCGATTGCCATTATCCTAAAGATATGCCTTAGATCTTGCTTGTCAGCACGTGAGAGTGGTCTGCTTTGTCTTTGAACAACGAGGTTCACATACCTGGTGAGTGCTAGTGTTAATTGTGTCAAGGTTCTTTCACTACAGAGAGAGAGGGTGGAAGTAGGTCTCCAGTCGAAAGGGAGAAGTCCCAACTCTGTCAGAGATAGACAACACAACAGGACATGCACAACTTCCAGTGGAGCATTCCACACGGATGTGGCAGCCACACACACAAGAAGGGATACCATGTACAACACTCAACAGAGTAGTCCATGCAAGTGCGATGGTCGTTATAACAATTTTTTGGAAAGGTTTTGTTTGATGTCCAGTGAGGCAACCTATGTGGGCAGACAACATTAACAACTTATACAACACATTTTCATAAACATATGTATTAAAGCAACTAAAAGAGTTCAATTCTTTTAACACGGGTTAAAGAAACATGCATTATGAGTGTTCCAAGATTAGTCTTACAAAAAATTACAATATATGTGTGAAAACGTGCTAACCTGTTATTAGGCTTCTAAATTAAGAGAAAGTTCCAAGACACATTGGTATACCATACATCACTAACCCTATAGGTGGGGCATTGGAGTCACTGCTCACTCCTTAAAGAAAATATTACAGACTCTCAAGGCTATGTGGGAGGAGCCAAGGTGAAAAAAAGTCCTTTGCATGTACAAATGAGGGGGTTTTTATAGCTAAGGGTTAAACTGACCCTTGTGGCTATTCAACTTCCCTCATGATTGTTTGAATTCTATGACCTTTCAACTTTACATGACTCTTGACATGACAAATGGGTCTCTTGGACTTCCACATTACATTACATTGATTGACAATATGGCCCACAATAGAGATGTGGATGATGTGACTCATGAGAATACTCGACATGACAGTGCTGGGACGTTCGTGATGCTGTTGGAGCACGTCGAGCTGCAGTATTGCTGAGTGATCAATGTCCTCAGGGTGTGTCACAACTTCACCTCTGCATGGCTTGGTGTGTGGAGTCTTCGATGGTTGCTAGTTCACTTGATGTTGTGTTGGCATGTTGTTTCCTTTCTCGTACTTGGTCATGCCAGACATGTTTGTTTGTTCGCGAAAATGAGCGCTCTTCCATTCACAAACTCACGGTCGTCCATCTAGGAACACATCTTCACATGTTCATTTGACTATCCATCCATCCATCAACACATTCTTTCACGGTCGTTCGTCCGCGAACACATCTTGCATGGGTCATTTGTTTGTTAGTTCGAGACCAAGTTCTCTTGAATGCTCTCTCCTTTTTCAACCCATCTGTTGTCGTATCACGTTTGTGCATGTACCTATATCTGTAGTCACTCATGATGAGACAACATCAAAATCATAAATCTCCTAGTCTACCATGATGCATGGTCGCTTCAGATACAGGCAACTGGGAGAGCGGACAAGGTTAGCTGGGATGTAGGTTCTGGGCACTGCTTGTGAAAAATGCGCAGGAGTCACTACGAGATGGAGTTGGGCATGTTGGTCCGGCAATGACTATCTATAGGGTCTAGCTCGGCTGGTAGCCAAATCTACGAAAATTTTGGGAGGAGCAGTTCGAGTTGCTGGGAGGATAGGCAGATAAGGACTGCGCAGTTTTTGAGAGGAGTACTGCCGAGTTGTAAGGTAACTGATAGGCATGCTCTGGGCAGTTTTTGATGGGAACGGGATACTGGTCAGAGAAACTGCGTAACCCTTGGAAGGGATTGGTAGCAGGAAATGGGGCACTGGTGGGAAAAACCATGCAATGATGGGAGGTGTTACGCAGTAATTTGTCACCGTTGGTCACCGTCCTTGTTACCCCCCCACTGTCACACATTGGAGGACACATTTACAGACCTGTGACCAGTGACACAACTTGAAAACACTTGCATTGAGGTCTCCTGAGTATGAATTTCAATATCCCTGAAGACACCCTTTGAAGAATAACCTTGAAAAATACCCTTTTTTCATTAGCGCGGGTCCACAGTGTCTAACCCGCGCCCATGGCTCAGTTCCTACAAAGAGGGCGCGCCCATAGACGCTCTTTCATAGAGCACGGCCCGCGCCACACAATTTGGGCATGATTTTTGGCTAGCGCGCACTGGAATGTTTTTTCCTCCATAACTCACCCAGTTCTCTGAGGAAAAATCCCATAAAAGTAGTCGGGTGTCGTCTTTTCTATCCAAGACAACCCAACTCAATGGTTATTTTGGGACAATGCCAAAATCTCCGAAGGTGTCCACATACAACGCATATCTCTTCTCCTCCATCTACAAATGCCTGTCTCCCCACATTGAACAGGCTAGTTAGTGAGAGTGATAGTATGAGCTAGAGAGTTTTTATGATAGTAAGAGCTGAAAGAGAGGTTATGCTGTCGGATTGTTGAGAGAGAAAGTGACTTTGCAAGACATGTTAGACTGTTGACCCAGTTGGAGGAGATTTGCAGCGTCAAGCCTTAATTGGTTGTAATTCTTCTCTTTTCTCTATTGAATGATAAGCGACTGTTATTATGGTTCCATTCACATGTTCTTCTGGTAATATTTGAATTATATCCTGCTTGACTGATATATAATTGTATTATATTGGATTTTACGCTTGTTTTGGG
>APFE030540483.1:0-12191 GCA_000404065.3 Pinus taeda | reverse complement strand
TTAAGTGTTTATTAAAAATCATTAACTAAAGTGTTGTAAACCCTAAACGTTAAACTCTAAACACCAAACCCAGACCATAAACCCTAAACCCTAAACCCTAAGCATTTTATAACATCTTAAAAAAATTTCAAACTTTTATTTAAGTGTTTAATAAGAGGATTTACTAAAGTCTTATAATCCATACACTCTTAACCCTAAACCATAAGCAATTTATAACATTTAAAATAAAAAAATAACTTTTATTTAAGTGTTTATTATAAGAATTTACTAAAGTCTTAAAAACCCTAAACCGTAAGAATTTTATACCATTCTAAAAAGAGTTTTGTAACTTTTAATTAATTTTTTATGAAAATAATTGACTAAGGTGTAAACCCTAAACCGAAAAACCTACACCCTAAATGCTAAACCCAAGCCTTTTATAGCATTTCAAAAAGCATTTTGTAACTTTTATTTAAGTGTTTATTAAAAAAATTTACTAAAGTGTTATAATACCTTATAACCTAAAACCTAAACACTAAGCATTTCATAACATTTTAAAAATTGTTTTGTAACTTTTCTTACATGTTTATTAAAAGAATTTACTAAGGTGTTATAAACTTTAAACCCTAATCCCTAAAACCTAAACCCTATTTATAACATTTTAAAGAGTGTTTTGTAACTTTTATTTAAGTGTATACCAAAACCATTTACTGAAGTGTTATAAACCCTAATCCTTGAGCACTAAAGCCTAAGAATTTTACAACATTTTAAAAACTATTTGTAACTTTTATTTAAGTGCTTATTGAAAAAAATTACGAGAATGTTATAAACCATAAATCATAAACCCTAATCCCCAAATCCTAATCCCTAAACCATAAACCCTAAGAATTTTAGGAGTATCTATAATAAGCGAAGACCACACTTGGCTATGTGAGTGTAAGAGGAAAATAATTGTGGCACATGAGATACCCCGACCTTTTTTTTTCCACCCTTCTTCATAAACCTATTTCCTTTTATTTATTTTTCTTTATAACTCCTCGAGGCTCAACAAGATGAATGTGTTATGTGTAATATGTAGCAGCAGATACCCCATTAAGGTCATGTGGTTCATCCTTAGACCCTAAACCATAAACCGTAAACCGTAAACCGTTAACCTAAAACCCCAAACCCCAAACCATAAACCATAAACCCCAAACCCTAAACACTAAATCCTAAGTGTTTTATAACATTTTAAAAAGTGTTTTGTAACTTTTATTTTAAGTGTTTATTAAAACAATTACTAAGGTGTTATAAACTCAAAACCATGAACCCTAAACCCAAACCCTAAACCCAAAATAGAAAATCTTAAAACTTAAACCCTACACATTTTATAGTGTTATAAACCCTTAACTATGAAACCCAATCCCTAAGCCCTAAACTGAAAATGCTTAAACCCTAGACCCCAAACCCTAGACAATTTATAACAATTTTAAAAACGTTTTGTAACTTTTATTTAAGTGGTTACTAAAAACATTTACTAAAATGCTATAAACATTAAAACCTAAACTCTAAACCATAGACCCCTAACCCTAAACTTTAAACCCTATACTTAAAACCCTAAAACCCATACCCTAAACCCTCAACATTTTATAGCATTTTAAAAATGGTTTTTTAATTTTTATAAGTGTTTATTAAAATAATCTACTAAAGTGTTATAAACCATCAATCCTAAACCCTAAACCCTAAACCCTATAGCTTAAATCCTATACTCTAATCATTTTATAACATTTTAAAAAGTGTTATGTAACTTTTATTTTAGTGTTTATTAATAGAATTTACTAAAGTGTTATAAACCTTAAACCCTAAACCATACACCCTCAACACCAAACCCTAGGAAGAGATCAATAGGTTAAAGGCTCAGCTCTCTAGGATGTTTGATATGAAGGATCTTGGAGCAGTAAAACACATCTTGGGCATGGAGATACATAGAGACAGGAAAAATGGTAAGCTTTGGTTATCATAATAGAAGTATGTGGAAAAATTACTTGGAATGCTCTATATGAAGAATGTGAAACCTATTAATGTTCCATTAGGTTCCCATTTTAAGCTTTCTTCGGTTTTGAGACCTAGAACAGATGAAGAAAAGCAATATATGTCTCATGTACCATATGAAAATGTTGTAGGCAACTTAATGTATGCGATGGTATCCACAAGACCTGACATTTCACATGAAATTAGAGTTGTCAGTAGGTTCACGGCAAATCCAGGTGAGGAACATTGACGAGTAGTGAAATGGGTGCTTCGATATCTAAGAGGCACAAGTAACCATTGCATCATCTTTAATCGTAGTGAAGGATCCGTCTGTGGATATGTAGATGCTGATTATGCAAGTGATTTAGACAAAATAAGATCTACTATAGGTTATGTCTTCACTTTCGTAGGTGGAGCAATTAGTTGGATGTCAAAGCTTCAAGAAACAGTTATTTTTTCCACTACCATCCCTTGCCCGTTGGATGTTTCCTCGACACCCTGTTAGGGTTTTACCACATAAATCCTGAGTTTTACTTGTGTGGTTTTGTTGAGCTGCATTTTATTTCTTGTTTTATAACCTCCCCTAACTACATAAACTAGCCTAACCTACCCTACTCTACTCTAGCCTAGCCTAACTTAGCCTAACCTAGCCTAACCTACTCTAGCCTAGCCTAAACTAGCCTACCCTAGCCTATTCTATCATAGCCTAAGCTACTATAACCTAGCCTAGTCTAGCATCCTCTATCCTAACCTACTCTAGCCTACCCTAACGTAGCCTAAAATACTCTAGCGCAACCTAATCTATCCTAACCCACACTAAACTACACTAGCCTAGCCTAACCTAGCCTCACCTACTCTAGCTTAGCCTAAACTAACCTACCCTACTCTACCATAGCATAACCAACTCCTGCCTAAACTACCCTAGCTTAGCCTAGCCTACTCTAGTCTACGCTAGCCTAGGCCATAGCCTACTCTGGCCTAGCCTAGCCTGACCTATTCTAGCCTAGCTTAACCTACCTTAGACCAGCCTAGAATTGTTTACACTAGTCTACCCTAGCCCAGCCTAGCCTAATATACCCTATCCTACTCTAGCATACTCTAACCTAGTCGAGCCTAGCCTAGCCTAATCTAGCATAGCCTAACCTACTCTTTCCTAGCATAACCTAGCCTATATTACTCCAACCTACCCTACTCTAGCCTAGCCTAGCCTAGACTACTCTACCCTACCCTAGCTTACGCTAGCCTAGCCTAACCTACTTTAGTGTGGCTTAACCTAGCCTAACCTAATCTAGCCTAGACTAACCTAGCTACCTAAACTAACCTACCATACTCTAGCCAATTATAGCCTACCTTAGCCTACTCTAGCCTAGCCTAGCCTAGCTCAACCTAACCTAACCTATGTTAGCCTAACGTAACCTAAGCTAGCCTAGCCCAACCTAGCCTAGCCTAGCCTAACCTAGCCTACACTATCCTAGCATAAACTAACCTAACCTAACCTAATGTATCGAAACCTAACCTAACCTAACTTAACATAGCCTAACCTTTCCTAGCCTAGCCTAATGTAACCTAACCTAGCCTTGCCTTGCCCAGCCTAACCTAGTCTTTAGTAGCCCATGCTAGGATACTCTAACTTACCTTAGTCTACTCTATATTAGCCTAGTCAAGTCTACTCTAGCTTACCCTAGTCTACTACAGTGTAGCCTATCCTATTTTTGTCTAGCCCGCCCTAGCTTATACTAACCTAGCATAACCTAATCTATCAAAACCTACTCTTTCCTAGCATAACCTAGTCTAACCTAGACGACCCTAACCTACTGTAGGCTTACCTAGCCTAACCTAGCCTAACCTAGCCTACCCTAGCCTACTCTATCCTTACTTAGCCTTGCCTTGCCTAGCCTAGCCTAGTCTAGTCTAGCCTAGGCTACTCTAGCCCATCCTAGCCTACTTTAGCATCATCTAGTCTATCCTAGCCTACACTAGCCTAGTCTACTCTAGCCTAGCCTAAACTACTCTAGCTTAGCCTAGCCTACTCTATCCTAGCCTACACTAGCCTATCCTAGCCTACTCTAGCATAGCCTAGCATAGAGCCTAGCCTATTATGGCCTAGCCTAGCCTAATCCAGTGTAGCCTAACCTAGTCTAACCTAGCTTAACCTAGCCTTGCCTACCCTACCCTAGCCAAGCCTATCTTAGCCTAGCATACTCTAGTCTAGCCTACATTAGCCTTTCCTACTCTAGCCTACTCTAGTGCAGCCTAACAATCTTACCTACTCTAGCCCACTCTACCCTAGTCTTGCCTACTCTAAGCTACTCTAGCCTACTCTAGCTTAGCCTACTCTACCTTACTATAGCCTAGACAAGCCTAGCCTACTCTATCCTAGCTTATCCTACTCTAGCCTAGCCTAGTTTGGCCAACTCTAGCCTAGCCTAGCCCACTCTACCATATTAAACCCTAGCCTATTATACCCTAGGGTAACCTAGTCTAGCCTAGTCTAGCCTAAACTAACCTAACCTACTCTAGCTAGCCTAAACTACTCTAGCCTAGCTTAACCTAGCCTGACCCACTCTATCCTAGCCTAACATACTCTATCCTAGACTAAACTAGCCTAACTAAAAGAATTTACTAAAGTGTTATAAACCCTAAATCCTAAACTCTAAACCATAAAACCTAAAAGATAAACCACCCTAAACCCTAAACCCCAAACCCTGAATGGTAAACCCTAAACCCTAATCATTTATTAACATTTTAAAAATCATTTCATATCTTTTATTACAATGTTTATTAAAATAATTTACTAAAGTGTTATAAAACCTAAACACTAAACCCTTAACTCTAAACCTCAAACCTGAAACCATAAACCCTAAACCTTAAATAGTAAACTCCACGCATTTTATAACATTTTAAAAAGTATTTTGTAACTTTTATTTAAGTTCTTATTAAAATCATTTACTAAACCCTTATAAACCTTAAACCCCAAACCCTAAACCCTACGCATTTTATAACATTTTAAAAATGAGTTTTTTAACTTTTATTTAAGAGTTTATTAAAAGAATTTACAAAATCCTTATAAACCCAAAATCCTAAAACATGAACCGTAAACCCTAAAGCCAAATACCTAAACCCTAAAACCTAAAACCTAAAGCCTATGTATTTTACAACATTTTGAAAAGTGCTTTGTAACTTTTCGTTAAAATAATTTTCTAAATTTTTATAAACCCCAAACCCCATACCCTATACCGTAAACCTTAATCATTTTATAACATTTAAAAAAAAAAGTTTTGTAACTTTTATTTAAGTGTTTAGAAAAAGCATTTACTAAAGAGTGATAAACCTTAAACCTTAAACCCGAAACCCTAAACCCTAAACCGCCAAACCCTAAAACCTAAACACTAATCATTTTATAACATTTTAAAAAGAATTTTAAAATTTTATTTAAGTTTTCATTAAAAGAATTTACTAAAGTGTTATAAATCCTAAACCCCAAACCATAAACCATAAACCCTAAACCATAAACCCCAAAAGCTAATTTTTTTCTAATATTTTAAAAATCTTTTTTGTAACATTAGTGTTATAAAGCCTAAACCATAAACCCAAAAACCTAAACCATAAACTCAAAACCCTAAATCCCAAACCGTAACCCCAAACAATAAACACTAAACACTAAGAATTTTATAACATTTTAGAAATCGTTCAATAACTTCAATAACTTTTATTTGTCTCTATTAAAATAATTTACTAAAGTGTTATAAAACCTAAACCCTAAATTCCAAACCCCAAATCCTATAACCTTATGCTTAAAGCCTAAAGGATAAACCCTAAAATCATTTACTAAGGTCTTATAAACCCTAAACCCTAAAGACTAAAGGTTGAGAGCATTTACTAAGGTATTATAAACTCTAAACCCTAAACTCCAAAACCTAAACCCTAAACCCTAAGCCCTAAACCCCAAACCCTAAAACCTAATGATTTTATAACATTTTAAAAAGTGTTTTGTAACTCTTATTTAAGTGTTTACTAAAACCATTTACTAAATTTCTATAAAACCTCAACCCCTAATCCCTATACCCTTAACCTTAATCCCCAAACTCTAACATGTAAAAATCCTAACAAATCCATAAACCAAAAAAAACGCTAAACCATAAAAACTGTTTTTGAGCTTTTTTATAAGTGTTCATTAAAATAATTTATTAAAGCATTATAAACCACAAACCCTAAACCCTAATACCAAACCCCTAACATAAACCCTAAACCCTAAACCATAAGCACTTTATAACATTTTAAACCCCAAACCTTAAACGGTAAGTATTTTATACTATTTTAACAAGCATTTGTAACTTTTTCGAAGTGTTTATTTAAAGAATTTACTAAATTGTTATAAACCCTAAGCACTAAACATTTTATAACATTCTAATAAGAATTTTGTAACTTTTTTGAAGTGTTTATTAAAAGCATTTACTAAAGTGTTATAAACCCTAAACCCTAAAACCTACACACTAAGAATTTTATAAAATTTTAAGAAGAGTTTTGTAACCTTTTTTTAAATTTTAATAAAAGAACTTACTAAGGTGTCCCTCAAACATAAACCCTAAGAATTTTATAACCTTTTAGTAAGTGTTTTGTAACTTTTTTCTAACTGTTTATTAAAAGGATTTAGTAAAGTTTTATAAATCCTAAACCATAAACTCTAAACCCTAATCATTTTATAACATTTTAATCCCTAAACCCTGAGGATTTTATAACATTTTAAAAAGTATTTTGTAACCATTTTTTAAGTGTTTATTATTAGAATTTATTCAAGTTTTATAAGACATAAACCATAAACCCTAAACCCTAAAACCTAAACACTATGCATTTTATAACATTTTAAAAAGTGTTTTGTAACTTTTTAAAGTGTTTATAAAAACAATTTTATAAACATTTTAATCCCTAAACCTAAATACTAAACCGTAAGCATTTTATAACATTTTAAACCCAAAACGCTAAACCCTAAAGCCTAAACTCGAAACCCTAAGTATTTTATAACATTTTCACAAGCGTTTTCTTACTTTTTTTAAGTGCTAATTAAAATTATTTACTAAGGTGTTATAAACCCTAAACCCTAAATCATAAGCATTTTATAGAATTTTAAATCCTAAACCCTAAATCCTAAGCATTTTATAACATTTTAACAAGTGTTTTGTAACTTTTTTTATGTTCTTATTAAAAGAATTTATCAAAGTGTTATAAATGCCAAACCCAAACCATAAACCCTATCCCTAAACACTAATAATTTTATAATTTTTAAAATACATTTTTGCAATCTTTTTAAGTGTTTATTATAAGCATTTAACAAAATGCTATAACCCTGAACATGAAACCGTAAGCATTCTATAAAATTTTAACAAGAGTTTTGTAACTTTTATTTAAGTGTTTATTAAAATAATTTTTTAAAGTGTTAAAAACCCTAAAAATAAACCATAAACCCTAAACACTAAACCAGAAACCCAAAACCCGAAACCCCAAACCGTAGACCCTAAAACCTAAACATTTTATGATCAATTAAAAATAATTTTGTAACTTTTATTTAAGTGTTTATTAAACAATTTACTAAGTTGTTATAAAACCTAAACCCTAAACCCTAAACCCCAAACCCTAAACCCTAAACCCTAAACCCCAAACCCTAAACCCCAAATCCCAAACCCTAAACGCTAAACACTAAACAAAGAACCCTAAACCCTAAACCCTACAAACTAAACCCTAAACCATAGGCATTTTATAACATTTTTAAAAGCGTTTTGTAACTTCTATTTAAGTGTTTATTAAAATAATTTACTAAAATGTTATAATCCTTCAACTATACACCCTAAAACCTAAACCCCAAAACCTAAACCCTAAATCCAAAACCCCAATACCTAAACACTAAAACATAAACGCTACCCTACGATTCTTATAACAATTTAACAAGAATTTTGTAACTTTTATTTATGTGTTTATTAAAAGAATTTACTGAAGTGTTATAAACCATAAACCATAAACAAAAGACTATAAACCCTAAACACAAAAACATAAACCTTAAACCTCAAAACCTGAACCCTAAACCCTAAATCCCAAATCCCAAACCCTAAATCCTAAACCCTGAACCCTGAACCCTAAACCATAACCATTTCATAACATTTTAAAAATTGTTTTGTAACTTTTATTTAAGTGTTGATTAAAAGCATTTACCAAAATTTTGTAGACCCTAAACATTAAACCCTAAATCTAACCCCAAAATCCCAAACCTTAAACCCTAAACCCTAAATCCCAAACCCTAGACCCTAAACTCTAATCATTTTATAACATTTTAGAAAGTATTTTGAATCTTTTATTTAATTTTTTATTAAAATAATTTACTAAAGTCTTATAAACTCTAAACCCTAACATCTAAACCCCAAACCCTAAACCCTAAACCTTAAACCCTAAACCCCATACCGAGAACATTAAACCATAAAGCCTAAGCATTTTATAGCATTTTAAAAGGTGTTTCTTAATTATTATTTAAGTGCTTATTAAAAGAATTCACTAAAGTGTTATAAACCCTCAAACCTAAACTATGAACGAGAAACCCTAAACCCCAAACCCTAAACTCTAAACGTGAAACCATAAACCCTAAACCCTAAACTCTAAATGCTAAGCCTCGATAATTTTATAATATTTTAAAAAACATATTGTAACTTCTATCTAAGTGTTTATTAAAAATCATTAACTAAAGTGTTGTAAACCCTAAACGTTAAACTCTAAACACCAAACCCCAAACCATAAACGCTAAACCCTAAGCATTTTATAACATCTTAAAAAAATTTCAAACTTTTATTTAAGTGTTTATTAAGAGGATTTACTAAAGTCTTATAATCCCTAGACTCTTAACCCTAAACCGTAAGCAATTTATAACATTTTAAAAATTGTTTTTTAAATTTATTTAAGTGTTTATTATAAGAATTTACTAAAGTCTTCAAAACCCTAAACCCTAAGAATTTTATACCATTCTAAAAGGAGTTTTGTAACTTTTACTTAATTTTTTATGAAAATAATTGACTAAGGTGTAAACCCTAAACTGAAAAACCTACACCCTAAATGCTAAACCGAAGCCTTTTATAACATTTCAAAAAGCATTTTGTAACTTTTATTTAAGTGTTTATTAAAACAATTTACTAAAGTGTTATAATACCTTATAACCTAAAACCTAAACGCTAAGCATTTCATAACATTTTAAAAATTGTTTTGTAACTTTTCTTACATGTTTATTAAAAGAATTTACTAAGGTGTTATAAACTTTAAACCCTAATCCCTAAAACCTAAACCCTATTTATAACATTTTAAGGAGTGTTTTGTAACTTTTATTTAAGTGTATACCAAAACCATTTACTGAAGTGTTATAAACCGTAATCCTTGAAAACTAAAGCCTAAGAATTTTATAACATTTTAAAAACTATTTGTAACTTTTATTTAAGTGCTTATTGAAAAAATTTACTAGAATGTTATAAACCATAAATCATAAACCCTAAACCCCAAATCCTAATCCCTAAACCATAAACCCTAAGAATTTTAGGAGTATCTATAATAAGCGAAGACCACACTTGGCTATGTGAGTGTAAGAGGGAGATAATTGTGGCACATGAGATACCCCGACCTTTTTTTTTCCACCCTTCTTCATAAACCTATTTCCTTTTATTCATTTTTCTTTATAACTCCTCGAGGCTCAACAAGATGAATGTGTTATGTGTAATATGTAGCAGCAGATACCCCATTAAGTTCGTGTGGTTCATCCTTAGACCCTAAACCATAAACCGTAAACCGTTAACCTAAAACCCCAAACCCCAAACCATAAACCATAAACCCCAAACCCTAAACACTAAATCCTAAGTGTTTTATAAAATTTTAAAAAGTATTTTGTAACTTTTATTTTAAGTGTTTATTAAAACAATTACTAAGGTGTTATAAACTCAAAACCATGAACCCTAAACCCGAAACCCTAAACCCAAAATAGAAAATCTTAAAACTTAAACCCTACACATTTTATAGTGTTATAAACCCTAAACTATAAAACCCAATCCCTAAGGCCTAAACTAAAAACGCTTAAACCCTAGACCCCAAACCCTAGACAATTTATAACAATTTTAAAAACGTTTTGTAACTTTTATTTAAGTGATTACTAAAAACATTTACTAAAATGCTATAAACCTTAAACCCTAAACTCTAAACCATAGACCCCTAACCCTAAACCCTAAACCCTATACTTAAAACCCTAAAACCCATACCCTAAACCCTCAACATTTTATAGCATTTTAACAATGGTTTTGTAATTTTTATAACTGTTTATTAAAATAATCTACTAAAGTGTTATAAACCATCAATCCTAAACCCTAAACCATAAACCCTATATCTTAAATCCTATACTCTAATCATTTTATAACATTTTAAAATGTGTTATGTAAATTTTATTTTAGTGTTTATTAAAAGCATTTATTAAAGTGTTATAAACCTTAAACCCTAAACCATACACCCTCAACACCAAACCCTAGGAAGAGATCAACAGGTTAAAGGCTCAGCTCTCTAGGATGTTTGATATGAAGGATCTTGGAGCAGTAAAACACATCTTAGGCATGGAGATACATAGAGACAGGAAAAATGGTAAGGTTTGGTTATCATAACAGAAGTATGTGGAAAAGTACTTGGAATGCTCTATATGAAGAATGTGAAACCTATTAATGTTCCATTAGGTTCCCATTTTAAGCTTTCTTCGGTTTTGAGACCTAGAACAGATGAAGAAAAGCAATATATGTCTCATGCACCATATGAAAATGTTGTAGGAAACTTAATGTATGCGATGGTATCCACAAGACCTGAAATTTCACATGCAATTAGAGTTTTCACCAGGTTCACGGCAAATCCAGGTGAGGAATATTGACGAGTAGTGAAATGGGTGCTTCGATATCTAAGAGGCACAAGTAACCATTGCATCATCTTTAATGGTAGTGAAGGATCAGTCTGCGGATATGTAGATGCTGATTATGCAAGTGATTTAGACAAAATAAGATCTACTATAGGTTATGTCTTCACTTTCATAGGTGGAGCAATTAGTTGGATGTCAAAGCTTCAAGAAACAGTTGTGTTGTCCATTACCATCCCTTGCCCGTTGGATGTTTCCTCGACACCTTGTTAGGGTTTTACCACATAAATCCTGAGTTTTACTTGTGTGGTTGTGTTCAGTTGAATTTTCTTTCTTGTTTCATAACCTCCCCTAACTACATAAACTAGCCTAACCTACCCTACTCTACTCTAGCCTAGCCTAACTTAGCCTAAGCTAGCCTCACCTACTCTAGCTTAGCCTAAACTAGCCTACCCTACTCTACCATAGCATAACCAACTCTAGCCTAAACTACCCTAGCTTAGCCTAGCCTACTCTAGTCTACGCTAGCCTAGCCCCTAGCCTACTTTCGCCTAGCCTAGCCTGACCTATTCTAACCTAGCTTAACCTACCCTAGACTAGCCTAGAATTGTTTACACTAGCCTACCTTAGCCCAGCCTAGCCTACTATACCCTATGCTACTCTAGCATACTATAACCTAGTCGAGCCTAGCCTAGCCTAATCTAGCATAGCCTAACCTACTCTTTCCTAGCCTAACCTAGCCTATATTACTCCAACCTACCCTACTCTAGCCTAGACTACTCTACCCTACCCTAGCTTACGCTAGCCTAGCCTAACCTACTTTAGTGTGGCTTAACCTAGCCTAACCTACTCTAGCCTAGACTAACCTAGCTACATAAACTAACCTACCATACTCTAGCCGATTATAGCCTACCTTAGCCTACTCTAGCCTAGCCTAGCTCAACCTAACCTATGTTAGCCTAACGTAACCTAAGCTAGCCTAGCCCAACCTAGCCTAGCCTAACCTAACCTAGCCTACCCTATCTTATCATAAACTAACCTAACCTAACCTAACATATCGAAACCTAACCTAACCTAACTTAACATAGCCTAACCTTTCCTAGCCTAGCCTAATGTAACCTAACCTAGCCTTGCCGAGCCTAACCTAGTCTTTAGTACCCCATGCTAGGATACTCTAACTTACCTTAGTCTACTCTATATGAGCCTAGGCAAGTCTACTCTAGCTTACCCTAGTCTACTATAGTGTAGCCTATCCTATTTTTGTCCAGCCCACCCTAGCTTATACTAACCTAGC
>APFE030540479.1:114364-151912 GCA_000404065.3 Pinus taeda | reverse complement strand
TGATTATTGTCTTCGGTAGGGGTGTTGACATATGAAATATGGTGAGACTCTTGACTCAATAAATCATGCAAAAACAATGCTTTGAATTTTATTTCTCAATTTGATGCATACAAGTTGTATTCTACATATTCATATTTTTCACATATTCATAGTTTCGTCTGTGCATCTATAGTCTTTCAATACATGCATAACCAAAAGATTCTTTTCCAATATTTCCTAACAACTACTTGAAACCAAAATGAAGCAACTCACAACTATTTAAACAGAAGGATGAATACAAATTGTTAGTCTTTCTTTCAAAAACAATCTTTTTAAGAGAGAAAAAAACAAAACTTTTTTCCTAAAAATAAATTTCTAGGACACCAATTTTGCTGACATAGTACAATTATAGATCTTATTTCAATGCATGAGAAGATTCTCCATCCATTTTGATCCATAGATACTACTGAAAATCAAGGAAATGGGAGACTAATGCTCTGTAATAGTGGCTACAAAGATTTAGTAGGCCCGCTAACGCTCCTTGTACATAGGCACAATGCTTTATAAAGCTCCGTGTAGCCTGGTAACCTGCGTTAGTGTGGGAAATGTATCAAGAAGAGGGTTTCCAAGATCAATTTCTAAGATGAATGTATACTAGTAGGATGCAACAAGATATTTGGTGGATCAGAAAAAGGATTGCTAAAGAATAGGGAGCTCTTGGAAGGAAGAGAGAACAGAGAAGAGTCTGGGTAAACTGGGAACTAGATGTATAGTCCCCATTGGAGGCGCCAATTCTGCTATGGGGTAAAATGCACAATGTATGGAGAATGAAAACTACCCTCAAAGGTCTTCCTGGGACCTTTGACAGACTATAAGATTATCTGCAGAAGCTACCAAGTTATACACATGTTCATCTATCAAATATCAATTAACAAAGTATGGAAAGAGGATTACCTCAAGTCTCCTTCTAGATTTGTTTTGAGATCTCAATGCAATCAGAGAGAACTCCTTCAAAGCTAGCTCCAAATCAATTCTTGCACAAAGGAAAGGCAAACACAATCACCGCATACAACGTTGAAAATTAATATATGAATGCACAATGAACATCTATTTGCATACAACTAAACTACTCATCTAAACAAGTATCAAATGAACAACTTAATGAACAAGGTTACCGACACCATGGAGTAGGGAACACAACTATAGTTTTGTATTAATAATGGAAGAGTGATTTCAACCATATGTTGTATTAGTCTTCCTTTGCCCCTTCCGCTTTTCTCTCTCTCTCCCTTCTAGCTCACTTCTTCAAGTATGTGACAGTCCACAACAACTTAGTAGACTATCTTTTCAAATGCTCTGACACCTTTCACAATGACCCTCTCACTGCTTATATAGAAATTAGTTTAGGGTTGCCAAGTTCCTCATAGAGTTCACTAGGGCAAAAGTAATGAACTTGCCCTGCTTTCTAGCTCTTTCCCATTTGCCTTCTTTTTCAGATTGGAATTTCCCCAAATATTTTGATTTTTGGATGTTTCCTTACTTTTCTTAAGAAAATTTAGGGATAGATATCTAGATATTTGTGAGTCAATTTGTTGGTTTGACCCACTGAACTTCCCTTAGTTTCACTAACGCTGCCCCTGGTCTAACAACTTGATTTAGTAGGGTCACTAACGCACCCTTAGGCTGGGTAACAAGCTTTATAAAGTAGGTTTTCAGTGTGCAACCAGCGTTAGTGTGGAATCAAGGCTTGCAATTGTGATCTTTGCTTCAGTCACCATGTCTTTCACCTTTGAGTTGATGACAAGGTCATTTTGTTGTATAAAAATTACGCAAGAGATTAGGGGCTTGGAGAGCTGCAAAATTGGCTAAGCATTGACCAAGAGCTAGCTTGTGAGTTGAGAGAGTTTAACATACTTGTGCATAATTGTTCTAGTGAGAAAAATCTTTGTATCTTCACTCATATTTCTAATATATGCAATACAGATAGCACAATTTTGAGCAGTGGCTTTCCCCAGATGCATCTTGTGTTATGTGCCATTAATTTATCTTCTTCTTGTTCATATTGTTCTCATCGATCTATTAGCTTCCGCTGGTTGAAAGTAGAAGTAGATTCTTGTCATGTGCTTTAGTACAATGCATGAGCTTGTGAATCTACAAGATTTTCTACATCCTTAAATATCTGGATTAAGATGTTGTTATGTGAGAAGGGCTTACTGTGCATGCAAGCATATTTATGTTTAAAGGAAGCAATAATGGATCTATGAAGAGTGGAAAGAGATTCAAAAGAGGCCACGATAATTTTGTTGAATTTATTTACAATCCATTATTGGGTAAATAAAAAAGTTAAGAAGAAAGAAGAAACCCTAGCATGGCTAGAGGTGCATTGTAGTCATATAATCAAGGCACTTATGTGATTCCCCATCTGACCAATCCACCTTAACCTCCACCTCCACCTCATACACCTACACCTCCACCTCCACCTCCACTTCCCCCATTTAATATGGCTAATCTAGTAAAGATGCATGTTTTTAAGGGTCAGGGATAAGAGGATCCCGAGCAATTTTGGTTTTTCACAAAAGCTGTATGGAAAGCACAACAATCAATGATGAGACATGAAGAAATCTCAGCTTGTCATAGCACTGCAGGGCAGAGCTGTGTCATGGTATACTAAGTACAATACAACAAAACCAATCGCTTCGCTTGCTAATACAAAGAAAGCACTGAACACATAATTGAAGAAATCAAAGTCAAGTGCATTACAAAATAAAAGAGATTAAGAAAGCAATCAACAAGACTGCTTGGGAATTAGATCAAATATTAAAATGTTTGTTGGGACAAGACAACTTTTAGATCTATCATGGAAACACAAAGAGTGGTATATAGCTACTATTACCACATGTCAGAATACAGCAATTGCAACAAAATATTGCATCACAAGATGAGGCATTAGAAATTGCGATGAAGCTAGAAGAATCACCAATATATGATACTAATGTAGGATTTCAACAGATATAGACCCAGTTAGCAAGATTAAATATGTAGATACAATATTTGAAGAAGGGAAAAGAAGTTCGGCCTGATATGCGCTCACAATTTTGGTGCATAAAGTGTAAAGGAGAAGGTCACTGTAAGGACCAGTGTCCTGTCTATCGTGATTATTTGGCTGCTGGAGGTCCTAATCCTCTGAAGCCGGATCCTAGTACTGGACCAAGTACTGGATTGAGTGTCTAGTGTAGTATTTTCAGAATTTCAAGACAACACCCGATTGACCACTGTTATTTGTTACAGAAGTATGTGTAGTCGCCAAAGCGGTTATTTTGTAACTTTTGTCGGTCAGTAGGACATGAAAAAATAAATTTTCGCAGCTATGATTTGATGGTAAAGAAAACTACACTGTACAAATTAAAAGATTAAGGTTGTGCATAGGAAGATTATGGTTCACTTGCAGCCCATGAAGGATTTTAGGGCTGAGGACGCAGTCGAGGAGGGGGCACTAGACGAGTCCGAGGTTAGATTATATGTTATAACTGTGGCAAAGTTAGACATTTTGTGCAAGGTTGTCAGAACCACACTACCCCTTCTTGTAAATATTTTAGATAGTTTGACCACGTTATAGAGGATTGTCTTGTTTTGATGGCTAAAATGTAGGAAAAGAAGAATCAATAGCTTGCACAGAACTTGCAAATGATGAGGGATGAACCACACAAAGATGATCTAAGTGTTAACATAGTGACATGAAGTGGTGCAACTACAAAAGGAGATAAAGAAAAGGGAATAAAGGCTATGGTGTATACATGGGTCAGGAAGGCTGGAGAAGAGAGTATCGGGTTCAATATGCAGAGGGATAAAGAAACCTTCATCGAAGCAAAGAAGAGTTTCATGGACCCAGGAGCTTCGACATTGAAGACGCAGATGCAACTAGTACCACGGATGAATAATCTGAAGTGGTTACTGTGACGGAGAACCTTGATCCGAACATTCTAAAGTCCTTTCTGCAGACATCTATGAAGTTGCTAAGGGATCAAAAACTAGTGGAAGGATTGCAATAACTAATTGAAAACTACATTGGTCGAGAGAAGACACAACCTGAACAATGCATAGTTAACAAAGTATACATAAATAAGAAAATAACCAAATGAGAGATGCGATTAACTGTGCAGATTGTGAATTCAAAATGGATCAAGTAATTCTTGACTTGGGATCGGATGCAAATGTATTACCGAAGCAGACCTAGGAGTGAATGGGGAAACCAAAGTTACAATGGTCACTGATTCACCTGCAAATGACCAATCAACAGAAAATCATCCTGATGGGTCGATTGCATGGCATTGTTGTGGACATTGAAGGAGTAAGCATGGTGGTAGACTTTGAAGTCATTGAGATTGTGGATGACGACAATATGTATCTAGCTTTACTTGGACTCGATTGGGCTTTTGATATGGATGATATAATCAATCTGAAAAGAAGAAGTATGGTATTCAAGAAGAATGGTACCATGGTCATTGTTCCTTTGGACCCCTATGAAATAGCACGATATATAGAACTTGTCCATGAAAAATATGACAATGAAGATATTGTCAATATTTATAAGTTAATTATGCGGGATGAGGATTGGATCAAACCCATTGAAGATGGGAGGATAACCTAGGAAAATGATAGTTCGTGTGTCTTAGACTCTGATGAAGAATTGGAGAACTAGCAAAACCGGTTTCATGAAGTTTCTACTCTGGTAACAAAACTTACAAAATATCTTGGCTTCATCTTAGTAGAGGTAAGTAATTTACCTTACTATGATGGGATAGGTGATGTCAGAATATTTATTGATGAGTTTAGAAGGGATGTATTGGAAGAATAGTTATTTAAGGCCTTGGATATAACTTTAAGGTCTACACCTACGCAATGGTGGGGAACACATAAAGACAATATAGGAGATTGGAAGGAGTATCGCTGATTGATGAGGCTTAGGTTTGGTCATGCAAACATGAGGCTCGTAGAGAAGTATAATGGCAAGGATGATCCTCAAGAAAATTTTTCACATTGGAATATGACATGGGGCAAAGAACCTCAACCATAATGGGTACATAGATTTTTCCACACTTTTGATGTGATACCGATGAATTGGTATCTCGAAACAGAGCTGCGCCATGCCACTGCCGATTGGTACAATTTGAAGGAAATATTCATATTGACCTTTAGCTTCAAATATGGTTTTTAGTGTATCGATGATTTCCTTTAGGAAATCAAACAAGGAGTTTTCCAGACACCAAATGAGACAACAACTTGGGTACAACCTGATTGGAACGTGCAGTTGCAACACATAATAGAATTCTTAATATGACAATATAAGAGGGAGAGGAAGCTCTGTGCAACATTAACATCCTTGAATCAGAAGGAAAACACGAGGTCGGGGGACCAAAAGTTGAGATACCTGACATAACACAACCTAGTAAGACGAAGCAAGTCAATATAGGCTCAGAGGTAGAGCGCAAATTCGCGTGCACCAGAGATTACTGGAATGAGGATATAGTAGGTAAGGTTTCCAAATTACTGCATGAGTAGCATGAGATGTTTCTGATGAATTTCACTAAGTTAAAAGGCATTGTAGGTGACCTGGGCGTAATGAGGATTACTTTTAAGCCAAATGCGAAACCTGTAAAACAACAACCATATAGGCTAAACCCAAAATACAAAGAGAAGGTGAAGGAGGAGCTTGAGAAGATGGTCGCAGTTGGAATAATTTAACCTTTGGAAGAATCTAAATGGGTGAGCCTGATGTGGTAGTGTAGGAGAAAAAGACTAAGGGAGACATAAGGATTTGTGTTGATTTAAGAAAGTTGAACGACACATGCATACATGACCGGTTCCCAACATTGTTCATTGATGAAGTTTTGGATTGTGGGAGGACAAGAGGCGTACTCCTTTACAGATGGCTTTTCAGGGTACCATTAGATTAAGATCAAGTCAAAGGTAGGAGTAAGATCACTTTTGCTACTGAATGGGGATTGTTTCAATATACAGTCATGCTGTTTGTCTTGAAGAATGCATTTGTGATATTCTCCAGAGTTGTCGTCGCAAGATTTAAAGAATACATCAACAAATTTTTGGAGGTTTACTTTGATGATTGAATAATATTTGGACTGTTAAAGAAACATATTTCAAGCCTGTGCTTGATGTTGGATACCTGTAGGAAATATCAAATCTTGCTAAACTTGAAAAAGTGTATTTTTTGTTTACCATATGGAATATTACTAGGACATGTTTGAAACAAGGGGCTGATGGTGAACCCTAAAAAAATTGTTGTTATTATCAATCTAGATCTTCCGAAGAACGTGAAGCATATACACGTGACTCTAGGGGATCCTGGTTATTATCAGAAGTTCATAAAGGCCTACAAACAGATCACTGCACCGATGGAAAACTTACTGAAGAAATATGTCACCTTTTGTTGGGACAATGAATGTCAAAAGAGCGTCGATATTTTTAACGAAAAATGGTCACTGCGCCGATCCTAGTGTTTCCATATTGGAAGGAGTTCCACGTTCATGTAGATGCGTCGTGCATAGATTTGGGTGCTGTCTTAGCACTTCCAAGAGAAGGGGATCTTGATCAATCCATCGCATTTGTGAGTCAAAAATGATCTAAGATAGAAAGTGGTTATTCCATAATAGAACGAGAGGGTTTGGCTATGGTGTATGCGCTGTAAAAATTCATGCATTACTTATTAGGCGTGCACTTCAAGATGTTTACAAACCATTCTGCACTAAAGTACTTGGTGAAGAAGCCTATGTTGGGGGAGAAGATCTATAAGTGGCTATTGCTAATCCAAGAGTATGATTTTGAAGTAATAGTCAAGACATGATGATTTAACACTGGGTTAGATCATCTGTCCAGAATTGAGACTGACGAAGAACCAACGAACATTGAAGAAGGATTGCTAGATGCACAACTCTTTGCAGTAAGGGTTGTTGATGATCATTTCACTGATATCATTTACTTTTTTTCTACCGAAGTAGCCCTTGCGGAGTATAAAACTCAACATAAGAAATAATTCATAGTCATAGCTATGAATTTTTCTCTAATTTCCAGACATTTGTATAAAATAGGCTTTGACAGATATTGTGCAGATATGTCCCTGAGCATGAAAGACACATTATTTTGGCATAATCACATGGTGGTGTTGTGGGAGGACACTATGCAAGAAAATCCACTGCGCAAAATATTTTAAGAGTAGGACTATGGTTCTATTGTATGATAGTAAGTTCGCAAGGTTCCTGGGAAAATTCAAAATGCATTAGTTAGGACCATACATTGTCAGGAATATCTCAGATGGTGGCACAGTTCAACTCACGAAGCTGAATGGATAATTATTTCCTGGGCGAATCAATGGTAGTAGGTTGAAAATCTACAGGGATGATTCCATCCTTAGGGCTACACAATGACTATATGAATGGAGAAAAGTCTTAGTGCTATAGGCAATTGGAAGGAAGCAAAAGACTTTAAACTACTATGCCAAAGAAGGAATTTGCCAAGGAGGAAGTGTTGTGCGGTACTCAGGAAGATGGTGCAGATGGAGAAAGATGCGATGAAGAAGGAGTAACCATGCTACCGGGAAGGGTCTAACGTAGTTCATCTAAAATATGACCATTAGGGTTGCTACAATTGATTTGATAGGGAAATTGCCATTAAAAGGAGTGGGGGGAGCACATTTAATGGGCATATCCGAGCGAATCTCCCACCAAATTCACATTTATGAGGCGGATCTAAATGAGATCATGGAGTTTGAAATTCAAAATTTTTATAAATATGGTAACCCACTCCATATTCGAACACTTTGTTCATTGAGAATCATTGTTCAACTGCAGAATGGAATCAGCTATAGAATGTAATCAGCTGCAGAATGTGCACAGTTTCCATAGCTAAAATCCTGAGCAAACAAATCAAGTCAGTAAATAACCAAAAATTAATTCAAAGAGTAAGAAACAATGTTGTGGTTTATTGGACCATAATCCAATGATAACTGCAATGCCTCTTTTAGAAAAAATAGCTTTTTTATTAATTTTTTTATTTTAATTTTTTTTAGTTGGGGCAAAGTAATTTCCTATCATTTAATTTGTCAACCCGGGGGTTTCATAAACTTGTGAAGCATGCATGCACTGTATGTTCTAGAAATTATCTTTCAGTTTAGATCAGTCTAACTACAAAATAACGAAAACCAATTCATCTAATCTATGAAATCAAATAACAAAAACAAAACTCAACTAACCAATGAAATCAAAAACAACAAATGTATACTTAGTTACTCCAACATCCAATTATGAAGTGTTACCTTCTTGAGATGAGGTGTAAGCAACTATTTATACATTAACTTCTAATGTCCTAGAAAATCAAGTAAAGTGTGCAGAAAATAACTCAGTAATTGCATGTGTTCAATATTCAACCATTCAATATTGAAATATGATTAAATCAATTTATTGAAAGGATCTTTAGGAATACTAGTTAGTGCAATTAAATGAGGATCTTAAAAGCAAATATAAAGGCATGAAATAGTAAAGCTCAATGATTGCATAAGTTGAACATTCAATCACCCAACTTGAAGTCACCTTCTTGGCCTGATCCTTAATTCAATTATACAATGAATTGATGGTTTGGTCTAAGAAAGTAAATAACAGAACATGAAAGGAAACTAAATAACTATGATCCCTTGCCTCAAACATAATCCAATTAGAGAATACATGAATCTTCCCTATTGAGATGTTTTTAGAAAGCAAATATTACATAGTTATGCTAAAGCTAATACTAAGAAAGCAAATGAATTTTAATCTATAAAAGCAATTAAATCTCACATTAATTATATGGCCATTCCAATGGTGTATGAGGATGGAAAGTGAAGAAGCTCCATATACAAGAATAACCAAATCAAAGTGAACATCACTCATGAGCATGGTGCCAAATCCAAATTCTATATTCAAAACATGAGCATTTCCCCAACTTTACACATGCCTTTCAAAGGAGAAGGGAAGCTACCCTATTTAATGAGGATCCAATAAAGTCTCATATAGTTACAACCAAATGGCTCATAATGAGACACATATCCCCTAGGTGTCTCATAGAGTTCTAATCCAAATAGGAAATGATGAGACACCTCATAGAGTTACAATCAAAATAGGACACATATCCAAATCTCCTTTGAAGGGAATTCGAATTTGAGCATTGGAGGCCACATAAGGGTGTCTTGGAAGCTTCCAAATGACCTACACATGTCATAAAACTCAAGCCACATATATAGATACATGAAACCATGTTAATTTCCTAGTTTTTAATCATAAATTCAATTTAAACACATAAAATAAATAACTTTGGTAAATAAAGATCCTAACCCATATATTTATGAAAATGGTGGCTAATGAAAGGTTATATGGTTATGGAGATGTGACATGTGAGTGAAATGGTGGCAATAAAGGTGAAAGTGGATGTCATTTTGAAGACATTTTGGAGACCCAACATACCCCCCAACTAGAGAAATTGCATGTCCTCATGCAAATATTACATTAATTCCTTTGATTTGCTTGCAATGTCTTTGCTTTTGAATGAGATTGGCTTATATAATATGTCCTTAAACTTTGCATTTGACAATTTTATTTATTTTTGCAAAGTATTCCTTGTCATACATTGAATTGCAACATGTTTGGTTGGTTCTTGTGTTTCAACCAAATTCTAATTGGTATTGGTTCTTGTGTTTCAATACCTTGTTTCTTTTTGTTGCAACAAGATTCATTGAACATATTTAAGAATGCATCTTTAAGATCAGCCATATAGTGTGCTCTTAATCTAGACATTATTTGCAAATCATGTAACTTTTTGAACCATATTGTAATCATAATTGATTAGGACAAGTATGTTAGGATGAAATGAAAATGTGTGATGGTGTATGATATATGAATATGAAATGATGTCCCTTCCCCCCAACTAAAGGTATGACAATGTGAAAGAGAAAGTGAGGAATTTCCCAAAGTTATGATTTTAGTATTTTAAGGAATTGTATGACTAAAAATTAGAAAACCACATACGTTCACTTAACTTCGATGTGCATGAGTTATGGAAATTGAAGAGTGTCGCTGCTTCTAGATCATGGAATGTATAACTGATCTGCTTCTTGATTGCATAAATGATGGATGAGGTTGTGAAGTGGATTATTTAGTTTTGCTGCTAAATCTGTTGTATTTTCTGCAAAATGTTGAAATGATAGAGTCTTCAATCACTGAAACCGATGGTACAACTCTAGCCATGTGAATAAATGTGTTGGTGTCGAGAATGAAGAGAGTTCATTGGATTACTGACCATTGATGAATGTCGTTAACCAATGTGAGACAAACTCGCCATTAATGTCAACGAGTGCCAAGGTACCTAAGTACATCTTGTGAAGGGAAAATAAATGAGTCGATGTTGAGCCACTTGCAAGATCCAATGATCAAGGGACATTGATGTATTCCCATGATTGTTGGCAAAAGAGCCTGTCATTAAGGCATACAAGCCTCAAGGTACTAATGAGGACTCTAGCCTTGGACCTAGATAATGTCTCGATGTCGATATGCCAAGGATTGTTAGAAGGAAGGCATTAAGGAATCCTCGATCATCTAACGCGAGCATGAAACAATGATTTTGAAGGACTATGAATGGAAAATTTTGCAGTGGATCAAGGTTTATTTAACGGAAAGGAAAATGAAAAGTGAATGGAAAGTAAAAGGATAAATCAACATGTAAGCGAGATGAATGTCTTTATGAAAATGGGTTATGAGTTAGTGAAAGCAAGGCAGGAAAATATGAGATGAGAATTTTATTGACTGACTAAGTGAAATGTAATGCGATTGCAAAGGAAATGAGATGAAGGTTTTATTGACTGAAGGAGTATGGATGTAATGGAAACACTGAAATCTGAAAGGCTTGCAACTTCTAGATTTGATATGCATTAGCATGTGCTCATGCATTGACGTTTCATCTCTATTGCTGCTCTAATCATTTTCTTGTGAGATAAATGTGGTCTTTGAGAGACACTATTTGCTTATGGCCATCTGTTCTTCCTCTTGGAACTTGCAAAAAACTAGTACTTCTTCTCCAAAGGATTGTAAAGTTATCAAAATAGAGAGGTGATCAATTTCTCTGTTAATGACATTTACACAAAAAAAAATAAGAATTGGTACTATAAAACAAGTTCATGAAAGAAACCCAAAAGATTTTATACCTGTGTCGAAAGTAGTGCCTCAAGTTACCTGTTGTTTCTTTTCAACAATTTCTTTATTCTTTGCTATTTCAAAATCTGAGAATATCTTCCTCATTTTGTATATCTTGTCAAGATATTTCCAACGATGCTTGAATCATCAAATTCTGATGTTGTATGAGAAA
This sequence comes from Pinus taeda, assembly GCA_000404065.3. Taxonomy (NCBI): domain Eukaryota; kingdom Viridiplantae; phylum Streptophyta; class Pinopsida; order Pinales; family Pinaceae; genus Pinus; species Pinus taeda. Next base: position 140,533 of record APFE030540479.1, on the reverse strand, counting down.
GTTAGACTATTTTGAAATTTTTATGAAACACTGAAAATTGTCATGTAAAATGTGGCATGGGAACATGATGCTCCAGTGAAAGATGATGTAAGCAAATGAAATGGCATGTTTATCATGAATTTTGGGTTAGAACGCATTGTTTGACAAATAAATCATTGAGTTAAATGCATAGCTTCAAAATTGTTGATTAGCTGTAGAATCACTGTTCAATTGCAAAATGGAATCAACTGTAGAATGTAATCAGCTGCAGAATGTGCATAGTTTCCATAGCTAAAATCCTGAACAATTAACTCAAGTCAGTAAATAACCAAAAATTAATTCAAAGAGTAAGGAACAATCTTGTGGTTTACTGGACCATAATCCAGTGATAATTGCAATGCCTATTTTAGAAAAATTAGCATTTTATTTTTTATTTATTTTTGTTGGGACAAAGTAATTGCCTATCATTTAATTTGTCAACCCGGGGGTTTCATAAACTTGTGAAGCATGCATGCATTGTATGCACTAGAAATTGTCTTTAAGTTTAGATCAATCTAACTACAAAATAACGAAAACCAATTCATCTAATCTATGAAATCAAATAATAAAAATGAAATTGAGCTAACCTATGAAATCGAAAACAACTAATGTATACTTAGTTACTCCAACATCCAATTATGAAGTGTTACCTTCTTGAGATGAGGTCTAAGCAACTATTTATACATTAACTTCTAATGTCCTAGAAAATCAAGTAAAGTGTGCAGAAAATAACTCAGTAATTGCATGTGTTCAATATTCAACCATTCAATATTGAAATATGATTAAATCAATTTCTTGAAATGATCTTTAGGAATATCAGTTAATGCAATTAAATGAGGATCTTAAAAGAAAATACAAATGTATGAAAACGTAAATCTCAATGATTGCATAAGTTGAACATTCAATCACCCAATTTGAAGTCACCTTCTTGGCCTAATCCTTAATTCAATTATACAATGAATTGATGGTTTGATCTAAGAAAGTAAATAACAAAACATGAAAGGAAAATAAATAACTATGATCCCTTGCCTCAAACATAATCCAATTAGAAAATACATGAATCTTCCCTATTGAGATGTTTTTAGAAAGCAAAGATTACATAGTTATGCTAAAGCTAATACTAAGAAAGCAAATGAACTTTAATCTATAAAAGCAATTAAATCTCACAATCATTAGATGGAAATTCCAATGGTGTATGAGGATGGAAAGTGAAGAAGCTCCATATACAAGCATAACCAAATCAAAGTGAACATCACTCATGAGCATGGTGCCAAATCCAAATTCTATATTCAAAACATGGGCATTTCCCCAACTTTACACATGCCTTTCAAAGGAGAATGCTCTCCTATTTATACAAAAACATAAGAAGCTACCCTATTTAATGAGGATCCACTAAAATATCATATAGTTGCAACCAAATAGCTCATAATGAGACACATATCCCCTATGTGTCTCATAGAGTTATAATCCAAATAGGAAATGATGAGACACCTCATAGAGTTACAATCCAAATAGGACACATATCCAAATCTCCTTTGAACGGAATTCGAATTTGAGCATTGGAGGCCACATAAGGGTGCTTTGGAAGCTTCCAAATGACCTACACATGTCATAAAACTCAAGCCACATATATAGATACATGAAACCATGTTAATTTCCTAGTTTTTAATCATAAATTCACTTTAAACACAATAAATAACTTTGGTAAATAAGGATCCTAACCCATATATTTATGAAAATGGTGGCTAATGAAAGGTTATATGGTTATGGAGATGTGACATGTGAGTGAAATGGTGGAGATAAAGGTGAAAGTGGGTGTCATTTTGAAGACATTTTGGAGGCCCAACAAGTACGAGCTGCCATACTTGGTCACTAACGATGACATCGCACAAGTGGTGAGCAACTGGACAAGTGATTGGCGAACTCCACCCACGAAAGGAGTAGAGATAAAACAAGCAGGCACCGGTTGAACAACGAAAGATATTTCAAGTATGTGGACCAAGAAGCAGCTAACCAAGAAGGGCAAAAAGAAGGTGACTAATAAAGTCATAGTCGAGCTAGAGAAGGACACTAGACCAGAGACAAAGTGCGAAGCTGAGCAGGAGGAACAGGCCACTGAAGGAGGCGATTAGGGTGGTGAAGGCCTTTTGTTGACATTGAGGCGGTAGATTCCCATTCATAGTTAAAATGTGGAAACCAAGTGTTGTATGCACGTGGAAGAAGCAACAGTCAGACAAATCTGCTAGCACAAAACTGATGGCCCTCACTAAGGGGGACATCGACAAGATTGGAGACACAGTACGAGCTGTGATGGAGTACATATGGGGGAAAATTGAAGACCAATATAAAGAAGTTTTGACAGAGGTCCAATAGGGCCTCAAGGAGCTACAGATTTAGGTGAGCATGGTTCAAGCGAGCGTGGCTCAGGCTAGCATGGCTCAAGCGAGCATTTTTCAGACGAGCATGGCTCAAGCGAGTGTGGCTCAAGTGAGCACAACACCATCACGCACAACTATAGGAAGCACATAGACAATAATCATATCCAAGCTCTGGGCTGTGAAACTACCAGGTGGTGCTCTACATTTTGAGACTGCCAAAGATGGGGAGTGTGCGCAACACTGGAAAAATCTAAGTATCAATATTGCAGTGCTCCCCATTCAGACCTTGCATGAGTTACATCAGGGAGTCACTAATGAACTAAAGGTGTGGGAGAAACACACTATGTTGGTAATTAAAGAAGTTAAAAATGACAACCGACTGATGTTCGAGGACAAGAATCAAGTCATCGAGGATTGTGATGAGGCAGCTGCACATAGGTAGCAGCTAGAAGAGGCCATCACCAAATATTCCAGCAAGCTATCAGAGCTCTAGATCCAGACAAAGGAATAACCCAAAGAGAAGCTTCATAAACTTGCGACAACAGTGAAAGAATCAAATGTTGAATTCAAGAAATTAAATTCGAGCTGGAAATGCAGATTGTGGAGTTACAAATGAGGCTGCAACTAGAAATTTCACCAAAGGTTTGCGAGCAGTGTGAAGCTGATATCAAAGCTGCTATGGAGAATATAGATACTACACTCAAGGAATGTACCTAAGTCTTCAAAGTCACTATGGAGATATGAGCCTCGCTGTAGGAGGAACCACATGTACAAAAGATAGAGGCAAAGATCCATGATAAGTAGCAACAGTTTGATGAAATCAAAACGGTAGCACAGACTCTAGCACCTACACAACAATTTTCAAGTCTTTGGGAGGGAAAGATTTAGCAGGGGCAGATTGATGAGCTGCCATGAAAGGAGCATATCATTTCAGTGTGGACGTTGCCATGGGTCAATGAAACCATTCAGCTCTCACAGACAGTGGGGAGAAAGCTGAAGATCATAAAGCAGACGAAAATAACCATTGGTCTGGCGACAATAGGTCCAATGATAGAGAAGCTGGTAGAGGAAGTATGAAAGGCTACCACGCAATGTGCAAAGACACTTCAAACTTTGAAGGATGCATAAAGTGGTCTCAAAGTGAAGATTCAGGACATACTAGTTGAGTGACTCGGGAGGAGTCACATCTTTGTGTTGGGGGCCTGTTGGGTAGGGTCCCCCTAGGTCAAAGTTTTGTAAAAGGACCGCATTTTGAGAAGTGGAGCGCGCTTCACGTAGTGTTTTAGGAGTCATAGGGGCTTTAGGGTGGGTCAAAACCCCTTTAATTTGTAAAAGGATGGGATCAATTTGTATGTTTTGAGCTCCGCCCATGGTTTGCGGACCATGGTATTGTAAGAGAAAAAGATATATAAAGGGTTGTCTTAGTAAGTCAAAGGCATGGATATGGATATGATGGAAATGTTTTGATGTTTTTGAGTTTGTAATTGTCATATCGTTCTATGTTAGAGTGAAGGGGAAGGCTCCTGCAACTATGTGCATGGAGACCTTGGTAAGTCTGTAGCTATGTGCGCATGCCCCTGTAACTATGTGCATAGGGTAAGAAGGATTGTAATTGTGAAGATCTGAGGATAATAAAGAATATTTTGAAGGTAGACATGTGTACTTACATTTTGTACTCTAGCTTATGCAATTATTGTTTACTTTTGTGCTACACAGTAAAAGATAAGATCATAATTAATATATGAATGTTGTTACAATTAATTACTATTAAGGTCCATTTATTTATGCACAATAGATAGATTTTTAGATCTGCGAAGTAGTATTTTTGTATGAATAGATAAGATTCAGTATAATTAAGTAATTTCATGTAGCATAGTAATAAATTTGTAGGTGAGTCAGAATAAGTCAAGATCCACACTCCATAATCCTTCTGGATGCGGAAAATTGGTTCCAACATCCCCCAATATCGCCTCAGGTGAGACTCCGCTCTGCACGAGCATATCGTTTCCGAAAGGGTCGATGATAAAGGGTTTTGTTGGTTAGTGCAGCTAACTCTGAACCTCGGTTTAAGCCCCTCAAGCCAATAGATTGATTTTGCCCTCATTATGGTGCTTTGAGACTAAAGGAGTCATCACTTTTATGCATTAGGGTTGGTGTTGAGTTGTGCTTTGTGACAAGGAAGGACAAGTCAACTTCAGGAGACATTTACAAATTTAGCTTCTATTTATGGTTGTAAACTCTCTTCTATATCTATTAATACAAATAATATCTTTTTTTCCTATATTTGTTGTGTTATGTTTACACTCTTGTATTTCAATGCCTTGTTGATTTGTTGAATAGAGATGTTAGACTATACTATGTGGATATTGTGGATCCTTTGCTTGTTTTAGTCGTATGTGCATGTTCTAATTATAATTCTTGGAACTAGAATTGGAACTTACAAGTGAGAAGGAAAGGGAGGCTTGCTACAGATATGAGGTAGGATGCTTTCCCATTCTCTGATTTCTCTAAGGAAAACTATATGCTTTTTGTCTTCTATGGTTTTAGATTAGACCACTAGATCCAGGGAATTCACCTTTATCTCCAATAGTGAAAATTCCACATAACAAATTGGAAACCATACTACAGAGCGATTCTTCCCTTAATGGTTTCCTTAAAATTAGAACCTTTTTCACCTCCTAAAGCTACCTTAGATGATTCACTCAGACATTGATTGACCTTAGAAAAATATTGGTTTAATATTGGTTGCATTTATTGTGTTGTATTTTGACTGAAATTTTTCTAGCACACTCCCTGATTTGGAGATAAAATGCTTCAACAAACTTTATCCTTCTCTCTACTTGCGTTGTATTGCACTAGTGCCTATTCTGCACTTGCACAGATCCTTATAAGATGCAAAAATTTGCATGCTTTGACCTTGCTCCTCATTTTGTTTGAATTAAAAAAGTTTTCCCTCTTTCATTGAGTTTTTCTTTACCTTTGAAAATTTACCTTGATGTTTGTTTTTGTCTTTACTAACCTTTCGTAAGAATTTCTTTGGGTTTTATTTCCCTTATCAATTAGGTCTTCTTCTTGATTTTTGTTTGAATTGGAGAAATTTATATTGCAGTGATATTTTGTGTGATTTCTTGCATCAATAATCTTGCTGCATCTTAGTTTTCATTGCATTTGAAAATTAAGTGGAAAGAAAAGAAACTCATCATCTTGCATACTTTTCATTTTCATTAGAGTTTTGAGAGAAATTGGAAATTGGAACATTTTCATTCATAAATTTGATTAGGAAGTATTGTTTGTTGCATCTCTTATTTGTTGCATCACTCTTTAAAATGTCTTCCTTCTCATAGTTAGTTTTCATTGAAAGTAAAACTTTCTTACTATCATGCTAGATTGCATTGTGGGGAATTTAGGTGAACTCATGGCAAGCCTTGAAAACTGAAACCTAATTGCAGATAAACCTTAAAATTTATTGAATCAATATTATGGAGCATTTGGAACATTAACGCAAGAATATAGAGGTCTAGGCTAGATACGTGTTCCGATGTCTTTAAGCGTTGGAGTTGTCGTTTTTTTCTAGCATTGTATTCCAGGGGTGATATCCTGTTCGACGTATGTAAGTGTATCAGATGCTTATCCACGTACGTTCTAGTATATCGGATGGCACTCCACGCAAACATATAGAGGTCTAGGCTAGAGATGTGTTCCAATGTCTTTAAGTGTAGGAGTTGTCGTCTTTATCCAGCGTTGTATTCTAGGGGTGATATCTTGTTCGATAGACGTAAGTGTATCAGATCGTTATCCACGTACTTTCTAGTACATTGTACAATTACAAATTAAAAAACAATAATATGGACCTCACTTCCACGTACCTTTAGGTATATTTTGGAAGTCAACATTAGTTTTCTATTTCGACTTAGGTAACTGAGTTGGCCCTACCAAACACAAAATTCAGGGAGATTTCTTGCCCGTACATATATCCTTGATTTTCCAAGGTTGTATATTGCAGTTCACATTTGCTTGGTAAACCTTTATGCCTAGTCACCCATTTTGATTTATTTTTGTTGTTAATTTATAAAATTTAATAAACCATCATGGAAAAACAACCTCCTCAACCTGGTCGTTCACGTAGGATGTAAAGATTTCCTCCTTTACCTTTTGTGGCAAAACCTAGATGTCGTCAAAAGAAAAAAAAAACACAGACTACCAAAATTAGTGTTTTGGAAGCATCCCCTTCTAGTACTGCATCTAAATTGAATTAACCAGAATCTTCTCTTGCTATAAGAACTAAGCCAAAGAATATATCTTCATTAGTTGGCGGTTCCCACATAGTCGAAACTGAAAACCTTGAGACTTTATTACTTGAAGTTATTGAACTTGAATTTTTAGATTCAGATACGTACATCCTGAGGTCATATAACCTAAGGAGCCTCAATTAAATCAACTTATTACTTCAAGGCCTTCTCTTTCTCACCTCTACCTTCGGCCCAACCACAATCTATATATCTTGGCACCTATGGGTAAGAAATTTCACATGGTCTCTTGAGTATTGAGGAGATCGTTGAAGAATAAACTCTTCCCTCTACACCCATTCATTTATCAGTAGGGAATCCTCTCTATTAAGGCCATCATTTTCCCTCTCCTCCTCAAGTAAAAAATCTACCTTAGATTCCTCACCTCAATTTCTCTCAGCAATTCCCTTTGAGAAGTTTAACCATGACTAAATCAGCATCAATTTTTCAACTTGTGTCTGCAATAATGACTGAGTCAACCAACATCTACCTCCATGTTTTCAAATTCCCCATAGACCCATTTATAGGTGGTACATTTGTACCCCCTAGTTATGAGTATGATCTAGGTGGATATTGGTGGCCACCCACCTATTCCACCTAGACCTCGAATAAGTTTCATTTGTTTCCTTGCTTATTTCAACATTTACTATTTTTAGTAATTTTTTGGGTCCTAAACTTTTAGAGTAGTTTTGACCCCTAAACGACATTTTTTTGAGGTTTGGAGTAGGCCCGTAGCCATAAGAAAGGGCAAGCTGCAAATCCTATAGTACTTGGAAAAAAATTTCCAACAAGGTATCGTACATGCCAAATGAAAATAATATGACCAAGTTACGACCCCGAGAAGTTGGTTTCCCAGCTAACCCCAACGGGGCCCAAACACTCTTGGCATTTCATATCCTTGGGTTAAGGTTTTTGTTGTTTAGGTTTTTCCCTTGTTATTCAATAATAAATAGGCCCTTGAGCCCCATTGTAACACAATTTAGAGGCATGTGTTTGCCACATCTCTTCTCAGAGATAAGTTACCATCACCCAAGCTAATTATTTCCATTTTGTTTGTAAGCATATTTTAAAATTTTGATGTTAATGAAATAAAGTGTTATTTCTGCTACATCTCTATATTTACGGTTATATCTGTAACATTTTGTGTTCTTGTTTAAGTTCGGACCAGTGGTATCAGAGCAGTCTTCTCTTTCTATGTTTTTCTTTTCATGTCCCCAACGAGATCAAGGTATAAAGAGTTAGGACTTGATCTAGTTGAACCTTTACAAGACCAACCTTGCAAACCCCGACGACCTCCCATGGTGGAAGAAAACAAATACGAGGGAGTAGGAGATCATTTCAAAATATTGCTCGAGGAATCCCTCAAGTGATAGAAGAACACGATGAGGGATAACTTTGCCCAGATCCTTTGACAACTACCCATTCTGGAGGTGCCAATTCTTTTAAGGTACAACTTTTATATTTCGATATTTGAGGGCCAGATAAATGCAAACACCGTAGATAAATGGTTGAATTTTTTGGAAGGATATTTTTTAGTTCATGGCTTTTCTAATCAAGAAAATATTACATTTGCACTTCTCATAGTCACCCCACATGTCAAGGATTGGTGGGAAACCTACGGTGAACAAAAGGATGAGAAGGAATCCTCATTGTTTTCAGCCACACCCACTTGGAATTCTTTCCGAGATGCCATCAAGGAATAATATTACCCTATCGGGAGTTATGAAGATAACTACATAAAGTGGACTATGCTATGATAGGGAAGGGACCAATATGTCCCAGAGTTCACAAATGTTTTCCATACCCTCCGCACAAAGTTGGGTATTAAGGATTCTAAGCGGAATTTGGTACTCAAGTACTGCAGTTGTCTACATAAGTACATAAAGGATGAGATGGAGTTCCTGGACATCTCCTCGCTCGGCATGGAATACTAATACACTATTAAGATCGAGTAGAAGTTTAAACAAAAGAAGTGATACATTGGATCTATGAATTCGAAGCAAGGAAAAGGCAGCCCCAAACCATAGAGCAAAGACCAAAGACAAGGCAGGGCAACCCAGGAAAACCCGCCGAATCTGCAAGCAGAGAACAACACCATGAAGACAAATAAGGAAACAGGAAAGTGGTGCGAGTTCCATAAGATCTCCACTCACAACACAAGTGAGTGTCGGGCCAAGTAGTCACTAGTAGCCACGCTTAAGGCTTTCGAATTAGACGCATGTTCCGACACTGAGTCAGAACCCAAGAAGGGGAATGAGAAAGGGAAGAAGATCATTGATGCGGAGCCAAGTACCATCGTGGCCACCGCCAAGATCCAGAAGAATGAGATTGAAGATCTAAAGAAGGGGGAATGTCTCTTCCACTCATAGATGTGGGTGAAGGGTTCTCCATTGTAGTTCATTTTTGACAGTAGGAGCCAAAAGAAACTGATTTCAGAAGAGGTCATGAAGTGGTTGGGCCTATCGATGACAACATATCTATATCCATACATTGTCAAGTGGCTTCACCAAGGACGAGATCTCTGCATCAGTCAATAGTGCCACCTTCCCTACAACATCAAACCCTTCACAGATGAGGTACTGTGTGATGTTTCTCCTCTTGAAGTTTCTGATGAATTATTAGGACAACCATAATTATGGAAGCAACATGCTGTAGATGATTCTAGGCCTTGTGATTATTAATTTGGGTAATAATTTGTACAAGATATTGGAGATAGCCCCACCTACTGCCATCTCTTTGATTGATACAAAGAAATGCAATAAGATCATTTCCCAGACTAGGAAATTTATTTTCCTTATGATTCACCCTTAGGGAAAGAACAAGGTTGTGGCCACGACTTCCAAAGAGGGTTCCTCCACACAACAACAACAAATGGACAAGGTTGTGGAGGAGTACAGGGACATTTTCACCTCACCTACATGGGTACCTCTGTTAGGTCAAGCACTCCATCGATCTGACCCTAGGCTCACCGCTACCCAATGGACCGATCTATCGATGCTCTATTATGGAGAATGATGAGACCAAGAGGCGGATTCAGGAGCTATTGTAGAAAGGGAACATCAGTCCAATCTCATCACCCTTTGGGAGCCGGATTCTATTGGTATAGAAGAGGGATGAGACCTGGAGACTTTGTATTGACAATTAGGCACTGAACAAGATCAATTTCTGGAATAGGTACTCAATCCCATGGATTGATGGCCTTCTGGACCAGGTCATGGGGGTCAAATATTTCAGCAAGATCGACTTGAAGCCTGGTTATCACCAAGTGCCTTCCAAACCCTCTGATGTGTGGAAGACTACCTTAAAATCCAAGGATGTCCTTTTCAAATGGTTGGTCATGCCTTTCGTGTTGATGAATACCCCCACAACCTTCATGAGATTAATGGACGACATCTTGCAACCCTTCACCAATGCATTCATGGTGGTGTATTTAGATGACATCTTGATCTTCAACCGAAGTTGGGAAGAGACCTCCACCATATTCCATAGGTCCTTCAAACCATGCGACAACACAAGATGTGTCCCAATTTGGAGAAATTTACTTTTGGAATGACATAGGTTCAATATCTGGGGTACATCATTGATGAGAAGGGTGTGCATGGGGACCCAACCTAGGTAAAAGTCATTCGAGATTGGCCGGCCTCAACCACTCTAATAAAGCTCTACAATTTTCTGGGTCTTGCCAATTTCTACTACAAGTTCGTGTTGGGGTTCTCTCATATCACTTGGCCTTTAAGTCGAGTCACCAAGGGCAGAGTGAAAGAAAAGTTTTTTTGGTCCGAAACCCAACAAAAGACGTTTGTTGAGTTGAAGAATCACCTCTACTATGCACCAATGATCATTTTACCATACCTACAACAATCATTTGAGATTGAGACATATACCTTCGACTATGCTATTGGTGCAGTTCTTACTCAGCGGGGGAATCCAATGGCTTACCATAGTGAGATAGTTTCAGACACAATTCGAAAGTATCCCACTTACGACAAATAAATGTATTCCATTTTGCATGTCTACCATTAATGGGAGCATTACATTTTAAGGAAGGAAATGGTCATCCACATAGACCACTGATCCCTGCAGTTCATACAGACATAAGGGAAGTTGCAGAATGATCACCATTAGAAACAGTCCACATACTTGAAACAATTCCATTTGAACATTAAGTATAAGAAGGGTAGTACCAATAGTGTTGCAAACTGCCTCAGTCGACCACTAGTCATGGCACTAATAACTATGCTTGACTCCTGTGGGCACGAGACCTTGAGGTGGTTGCATCTTTACAAGAGTGATCTAGAATTCGGAAGCACATACTAGACACTCCTGGAAGGGAAGAAAGTCAAAATTTTCACCTCCAAGATGCACTGTTATTCAACTTGGGACACATCTGTGTTCCTTCAAGTGAGCATGCAAGATGATTTGGGAGGCGCACTACAGTCGGGTCACTGGACATTTCGGAGTAGAGAAAACAATGGCTTTACTGCAAAAGTATTTTTATTGGCCGAAACTTCACCAACGTGTTGGGAAGTTTATTAGATCCTACACCATCTGTGCCATTTCAAAACTAACCATCAAGAAGCAATGCCTATATACTCATCTACCTACTCCTAGTCGACCTTGGAAATCCATCTCCATGGATTACATGTCAGGTCTTCCTTCTACTAAGCACGACAATGACTCGATTTTCAATGGTCGTTGACAAATTCTTTAATATTTCCATCATGGCAGCCTATAAGAAGAGTATCACAATGGAGGCCACTACTAAGCTCTTGTTCGAGCAAGTGTGGATACACTTTGGGATCCCAAATTCCATTATCTCAGACCAAGATAATAGATTCCTAAGTGCATTTTTTTCAAGTCTCTGGTTAATGATGGATACGAAACACACTAAGTCTGTTGGGTAGTGGAGGCCCCGTGTAATGGTTTTGGGGCTCAAAGCCCGCAATTTTAGGTAAAGGTAGGGTAAAGACTTTGCGAAATGCGTGGAGCCCGAAGTACAATGAGTTGAGTCAAAGGGTTGTCCACCCAAAATTAATGTAAAATAAGTCAGTCTGCTCATGGTCCGTGGACCATGGAAATGTATAAATAGACAAGGCTCTATGGTTAGAAGTCAGTCTTTTGGTATGTAATTTTGAGCTTGTATGTAATGGGTTTCTGAGACAAGAAGTCTTGAAGCATCTGTAAGTTTGAGTCAAGGGTGTTGGGTAGGAGATAGAGGCTCTACGACTGTGTGCACAGAGGCCTAGTAGAGTCTGCAGCTGTGTGTGCATACCCCTGCAGCTGTGTGTGCATACCCCTGCAGCTGAGTGTGCGGGGTAGATCTTTTTGTATTGACAAAATAATTAAATAAAGATAAGCTGGTTTTGAAATTCTGTGTTGATTCTAGAATATCGTGGATCTAGTTAATTTACGGTTGATATATCTATTTTGATCTGTGCGCTGATGCTTATGTTATGAGTTTATGCAAATATGTAACGTTCCTGGGTGCATGGACTAGTTATCTCTAATAAATGTTTGCTTAAAGACTCTAAAAAGTAGATCTGATCTATAACAACTCATTAATAATAAGTATTAAGAAATTTCCTTGTTTCGGATCTAGACGGAAGCAGAGTGGCGTGAGGCCATAGAACGGCGCGCAACCCCTCCAGATCACATCAAGACATCCCAAGGGTGCAGAAACTTGGTTCCAGCACCCTCCTTTACTACATTGGGTGAGACCTCAATCTGCGCTCCGCGAGCTATTGCCGAAAGGGCCAGTAGCTGCGGGGATTTGTTTGGCCAAATAACTCTTCCGAACTTGGGTCAGGGCCCAATAAGCCAACAAATGGTTCCATTGTTGGGACTGGGATCTACATAAGGGATGCATGATGTTGGGACACTGGAACCCTACAAAGAAAGAGCTTGAAGATTGGTTGGATCGGAAGCTTCACGAGTGTGTGGTTCAGGAAAACATAAATCTACTTATATCAGAAGAAAGGTGGTTGGATCATTATATATACACAAAAATCCATGATATTTTCTTCGTGTCATTCTCACCGGAGTTGTATGAGTGGATCGCGAGGTTCGCTGACAGCGTGGGAAGGTGCAGACTAGATCAACCCATTGTGTGGACACCAGAATTAGTGCGCAGGCTAGAAGCATCTGAAGACAAAATTGCATGCACTATAGATCACTAGTTGCATCAGATAATAGGAGGGTTTATCACTGAGTTCACGATAGACACAACTGTAAGTTATAGTGAAGCAGAAAGTCACTTTCTCCAAGGACCACAGGGTAAGTATATCAAATCATTGAATACTTGGATTAAAATGTTGTTGTGTGAAAAAAGGATTATGCGCATTCATTGATGTTTGGCGTAACACAGAGCTGAAGAGGCTACTGAAGAACCGAAGGATTAGAGAACAATCCTTTGATTTCTATTTCATGAGAGAGTGAGGAAGAACTTGAAGGGTTCTCTCCAAGAAGCGTAGTTCTATTGATTGGGCGACACATTCCGCTGATACCACCATCGTCCATGCCATCACCTACTTCTCCTACATCGAATCCATCTTCGCCGACCCCACCCTCGCCACCACCGAAGGTTGTGATGGCAAGTGCAGTCAAGTTGCCAGTATTTAAAGGTGTAGGAAATTAGGAACCAGGTTAGTTTTGGTTTGTGGTAAAGGCTGTATGGGAAGCCCAAGGCATAACAGATGATAAAATCAAAAAGGCTACCCTGGTTAGTGCGCTGCAAGACTGTGCGTTGATGTGGTATATAAAGTACTCAAGCGATCATCGGAATGTGGGAATAGTGGCGATCTAGGACACATTGAACAAAGAATTTGGTCAGCCAAAATCAGAGACACAGCCGGTCATTGGGTTCAAGGAGATCGCGATGCTACCCAGTGAAACCCCATGGGATCTAGATCAGAGATTGAAAAGCACAATCCATGAGGCTATCATGACATTGACAGATGCACAAAATTGCGCGTGGTTTGGGCATCTTTGACACCACATTTGAGGACGACGCTATAACAACAAAAGATCTCAACCCAAGCTGAAGCATTAGAAATAACAATGAGGTTGCACACAACTCCAATACGGTATCTGGGGTTGGGAGTTCAACAAATCCACACACAACTACAAAAATTGTGATTAGAAATGCAAAGCTTGAAGCAAGAAAGGGCACCCCAGCCAGAGGTGCATACCGAGGTAGGGTGCATTAAATGCAAAAGTATAGGGCACGATAAGGACCACTTCCCCATCTTCACGAATTATCTGGTGGGAGGGGTCCTGATGCCATTAAAGTTGGAGGTACAACCAGGGCCAAGTGTGGCACCTGCGCTCTGGGCACAATTTGTCAAGTAGGGGGAAAGCATGCAACAGACAACTGCCACCTATTACAGAAGTATACCTAGACCCCACAACAACTGTATTTGCAACTTTTTTAGGTCAGTTGGTCACGACGAGCGAATGTGTTGAAGTTATGATCTAATGATGGAAAGGACCCTAGCCTATCGAGTGTAGACATAAGCATGAGGTTTTGGCCCAGTCGTATGGCCATGCGAGGGATTTCAAGGATGTGGACAAGGTAGAGGAATGTGGCTTTAGCGAGTGCGCAGACAGCTGATCTGTTATAACTATGGAGGGCCAGGGCACTACGCTCGTGACTGTACTAATCCAACAAGGATATCTTGTCCATACTGTGAGCAATTCGACCATGAAATGGTAGACTATCCAACGCTTATTGCTTAGATGCGCAAAAAGGGGGTATTGCAACCCACTCCAACTCAAAATGTCCAAATGATGAGGTCAGAACCCTGAGAAGAGGACCCCAGTAGAAACATGGTACTAAGGAGTGGCGCAACTACTGGAGGAGATGCGAGGAAACAACCTGGAGAAGATGGGAAGGGTTGTGATGCTCTGACAAAGGAATCTGACTGGGGAATAGGGCAAGCGAAAGGAATGCCTAAAGAAGCTCAAGAGAGCTTCACGGCAGTCTCTACCCTAGGTGATAAGGATCCAATTGAGCCAACAATGGATCCCTCTATTCTTACCACCTTTTTAGAGACATGTATGAAGTTGCTACGTGATAGTAGGGTGGTTAAAGGACTCCAAGAGTTGATTACTAGGTGCACGGGATCAGGGGAACCACGCGTAGTCCGGAAAATGGGGAAACATGCTCTATGAACCGGGTGGGAGATGCGAATGATGGCACAAATCGGTGAATACGAGATGGACCAGGTCATTTTGGATCTAGGGTCAAATGTGAATGTGTTACCTAAGCAAATGTGGGAACGCATGGGGAGGCCCACACTACAGTGGTCCCCTATTCAACTACGGACGGCAAATCGGCAAAAGATCTTACCAATGGGACAACTACAAGGGGTGATAGTGGACATTGAAGGAGTAAGTATGCAAACTGAATTTGAGGTAATAGAAATTAATGATGACAATAATCCTACCCTGCATTACTAGGAATAGATTGGGCCACAGACATGAATGGGGTCATCAACTTAAAAGGACGAAAAATGATATTTGAGAAAAAATCACTCTAGGTCATAGTTCCACTAGACCCAGTTGAAGGAGTGCACTACACCGAGCTAGTGTGCGACAAGGACAATGTCGATGACCTAGACTGCATTTACCAGATAACAGCATAAGACGAGGATCGGGTGACTCCCTCAGCAGACGAAGAACTCTCATGGGAGCATGATAGTTCCTGCACATCGAATTCAGATGAGGAACGTGAATGATGGAGAAACTGATTACATGAGGTCACAACACTCAACTGTAATATGATGATAAGATCATTGCGATGCGTGACCACTGAACTAAGACAATGGCCTTAGGATAACAGTGCAACAAATGAGGAGCATTCCGAGAACCCTGGCACTTCAATCATAGAGTAGAAGCGGCACAACATGATGAAAGAAGCGCCACACACACTAGTATGGCGTAGGAAGGTAAGGTGGAGTGAGCACGATCGTAGAAGGTGGTTACAAGCCTGAGGACTTCTGCGGTGACGAAGGTAGCCACAATATAGTAGGTCAAGTACTCATCTACAATAGATTCTACGACGGTATCAAGGGAAACCATCAAAGGTTCACTGGGCTAAGAAAACCCTAAACTAGGTAGGATGTGCAAAAAAAACTCTACTCATGAATAAACACGATGGAATTAGGGGACCACGAAGGATTTTCCCAGTCGCTGTCCCTGCACTTCGACCTGAACAAGAAGACTTGAATGAAAGTATTTGGTAGTTGTGGGAAGCCATTCGGTGCGACAACATGAGACTTCGCAAGCTAGAGGAAGCAGGAATTAGGCTAAGGAGGAAAAGTGCGAGGTTGGATGAAGAAATTGGCAAAATAAAATTCGCAGAAACACAAAGAGGCCATGCGAAACAGCCACTAAGGGAACTAGACCAGACTAGCCCTCCTACACTACTAGCACAAGCTATGACCCTACTATGATGGTTGCGACTGCACCCTAGGGCACAAGGGGGCACAGACCGCAATCCACTACGAGACTCAAAAGAACACAAAGGGTGCCTGCAGCCCGGGCTAGCAATGAAGAGGAAGGCTCACATGGAGGGTGTGACCACCTAAACATCTTAAGGGGTCCAGTCTTAGTGCTCCACATAGTTGAAAGAGGGTGTAGGACTATAAAACAAGCTGTAGGAAAGCTGCACAATTCGGCTGTGGTGCGCAAGGCCAGTCAAACGCAGAGAACGCATCCATGTACAAGGGGTTGGACTGCTGCGGGGGAGGGATGGAAGGCAACTATTACAATTAGTTTTCATGATAAGGTGTCCCATTTAAGACATCGAGGAGTGGGCGATGGGAAATTAAGGAATAGGGGTAACCATCAAGATCACATTAATGAGCCACGAATATGGAGAAAGGATGAATGAATTTTAAATTGTATATGACAAATAAGAAAGGGGCACACCACAAAAACCACTCATTCAAAGAATCAGACACCTTGGGTTCAAGCCAATATGGATGAACAACCAATGGAAGAAAGCCTGTAGTTTTAGGCGACGCCAAAAGAATTGTGAGAGAAGTTTCTCAGGTTGATAAACCCCACCAAAGAGGTTCCACATCATCCTCCACCACAGACACCCAAAAATCCCTAAATCACCCAGGACGCCGCAGACGAAGAAGGACCCATAGATACTAGGATCGGTAAGGAGGTCTCCGTGAAATCTGCGATTTAGCAAGACCATAATGGAAGAAAAGGGCAAAGCTATTACAATTGAAAGCGAGAAGGAGGAAGAGGGATATCCAACCTATGTCGAGGAAATCAACCCAGATGAGGAATGTGAAGTAAATATCTAGCCAGTTCGACGACCCAAATATGTTCCCCCAAGCAAAGGGAAGTCTAAGGTCCCCTTAAATCTAGATGTTGTTGACAACATACTCATCACCCCATCTCTTCGAAAAGGGGTTCCACTTGAAAGCACAGTGACTAGCTGTATTTCGACAATGAAATTTGAAGACTGGGACCTTGTAGATACAGAGAAATTTCCCCATTTCGTGACTAGTGAACTAATGGAGCAAAGCACAGAAGGGATGGTGATGACACTTCAGCCAAAGGAATGGCTGCAAAAGGTGGAGGAAGCTGGGTTTCTCTGTCTCCTATCCATTCCCCACCTCCTTTGGCCCCTATTACAATATTGGTCATCAACCAACTCCTCTGTCTGGTCCATGATGGATATTTATGGATAGATAAGCCCGTCCACACCACAACATAGCTCATTCATAGGATCTCACAGTTCCCATATGAAGGAAGAGACCCCATGGAGATCGTGGACAAAAGTGGCGATGTGACAATGACAGAAACCCTGAAAAAGAAATACAAGCTGGAGAAAGGGCAGCAAGGGTATACTATTGAAAATATTTTGGACAAAGCGGTCCATGTTGCTACCTAGTTGCTGGCAGGGAAAGTGACGCAGAAATGCCCTAACAACGAGGTCCCAACAATAGTTGTAGCGTTAGCTGAGAAATGCGCCGCTGGGGAACAGTTCAATTGGGCGCAGTTCTTCTGTAACGAGTTTTTGACCAACTTTTAGAAGGTCCACGAAGAGGGCAAGGCCTTCCACTATGAGTGGTTGCTGTTGTCCATTGTGTTGATTACCAGTGAATTACTTGAAGACAAATAGTTTCCCTCTTTGGACCAATATTGGCTAGAAGATGCTAAATATGCGTCACTCTGGTCAACCAAGGATGTTGCAAGAATCTAGGGCATCAATTTTTTCTGGTTACTGATGGAAGCAAACATCTGACATTGAATTAACCAACAACCCTATCTGTCCAACAAAATATATGACATTGTGAAGCATATCGCCGAGTTTAAAGTAGACATGCACTTTGTCTACATTCAGGCGTGCAAGGATCCTGACTAGACGTGGACCACACTTACTTTCATTGCCATTAACGAAGCTATCGACACGGTATTGGATACCTGGCCACCGGAATGGCATGGACCATATGAGGTGGGGCACGACGAGGCTACGATCCAAAAACAGAACGCTGAAGCTAAGTAAGCAACATAACAAAAGCAGAATGAACAACAAGCTGTGAAGGTTTGGGCGGCCCAGGAGGTGGTGTAGACTTCGACAGGTAAGACACCAGTAGGAGTTGTTGTGAGGACAAAGGACGAAAGTAGTCTGAATGTGTCCACAGAGACGACCATGAATATAAGGATGGAAGATACACTATCAAACACCACGAGTGCGCCCTTAAAATGATCGCTGCCGATAGAATGAATGAAGCCGTGAAAGAAGGCCAAGGTGTTGAAATGGGATGGATAATGACCACATTGGCCGAGGGCGACCTAGGCGACATAGGGGACAAAGTTCGCGAAGTCACCCAGGAAGCAATCGATGAGGCCATGTCATAGCAACATATTGTGTTGGGAGTGCTCCCCGCGTAGATACAGGAACTTGGGACATGAACATCACAGGCAGAAACCATCGCTACTCATGGGGTTACAGGTATGTTAGCCACTGAGCAGCTGCTAAAGGCCCAAATGGCTAATACTATCGCGATCCTAACAGGAGCATTGATAATAGAAAATGCGGTGGATTGAGCTGTGGTGGGTTGACTGATGGGGCTTGGCTTAAATTTGGCTTCCCTCCCACAAAAAAGCTTGTACCAACTCCAGGACAGTGCAACAATGGAGCTTCGTGCTAGCGAAGGATGTGCGGAATAGGTACTCAGCGAACAAAGAATTAATATAGAACAATTGCACCGCTAGCGGGACGAAGCGGTCACAGAGAGTTAGCAAGTGGAACAATTTGTAGGGGAAGCATGTTCGCATGCCCCTGAGCTGGAGATTGCGGCTGAGCTGCCTGTTGGCATCTGAATCCACAAGCTGGCTAGTGGGTTCCACGAAGCAAAAGAGGAGGCCACAAAGATTCAGTTGGAGCTTAGCTTGCAGATTGCAGAATTGAAACTGCAAGTACAACCTTCAACACCCCCAGAGGTCATCGAACAGTGCAAAAGCATCATTCACTATGGGCGGGAAATGATCACATGTGCCATGAAGGAGTGCACCGACTTGTTGGTTCAATCACTTGTTATGCTCATTCACTCCAAGAAGATCCAAAATTACAACGATTGGAAATAGAGGCAAGGGAGCTCCAACATGCCTATGATAATGCCCGAAGGACCGTGCATACTGTTGCTATCACATAGCAATTGGCTAAGATGAGGGAGGCCCAAGCCTTGAAGATACAAGATGATGTTGCCAGACAGAAGGAAGTTGTGCTCATGGAACGTCTCTAGCCATGGCTTGATGAGGCATTTGCAGTTTCCACTGACATCGAGCGCAAGATGGTCCACATGCAGGAAAAATATGTACCCAATGAAGCAGCTGAAACAGATATGGATGTGTTGGTGGCCCGCATCGAACAGGTACAATGGATGGCAGAAGAATTTGCTGCAAGTACAACCGAAGCACAGAAGTTGCTGACCGACATCTGCGCGAATATTGTCACACCAGCCGAGTGACTCAGGATGAGTCATGATGATTGTGTTGGGGCACTATTGGGTAGCGGAGGCCCCGCGTAATAGTTTTGGGGCTCAAAGCCCGCAATTTTGGGTAAAGGTAGGTAAAGACTACGTGAAATCCGTGGAGCGCGAAGTACAATGAGTCAAGTCAAAGGGTTGTCTGTCTAAAAGTAATGTAAAATAAATCAACCTACTCATGGTCTATGGACCATGGAAATCTATAAATAGAGCAAGGCTCTATGGTTAGAAGTCAGTCTTTTGGTATGTAATTTTGAGGTCGTATGTAATGGGTTTCTGAAACAAGAAGTATTGAAGCATCTGTAAGTTCGATTCAAGGGTGTTGGGTAGGAGATAGAGGCTCTGTGGCTGTGTGTGCAGAGGCCTGGTAGAGTCTGTAGCTGTGTGCATGGACCCCTGCAGCTGAGTGCGCAGGGCAGATTTGGTTGTATTGGCGAAAGACTTGAATAAAGATAAGTTGGTTCTGAAATGCTGTGTTGATTCTGGAATATTATGGATCTGGTTAATTTATGGTTGATATATTTGTTTTGATTTGTGCGTTGATGCTTATGTTCTGAGTTTATGTAAATATGTAACATTTCTAGGTGCGCGCACTAGTTATCTTTAATAGATGTTTGCTTAAAGACTGTAAAAGGTAGATCTGATCTATAACAACTCATTAATAATAAGTATTAAGAAATTTCCTTGTTCCAGATCTATGCAGAAGCAGAGTGGCGTGAGGCCACAAAACGATGCGCAACCCCTCTAGACCACATCAAGACATCCCAAAGGTGTGGAAACCTGGTTCCAACACCCTCTCTTGCTACCTCGGGTGAGACCTCAGTCCGCGCTCTATGGGCTATTGCTGAAAGGGCTGGTAGCTGCTAGATTTGTTTGGCTAAATAACTCTTTCGAACCTAGGTCAGGGCCCAATAAGCCAACAAAGTCCACAATGTTCCACCCCCAAACTGATGGCCAAATAGAGGTCATCAACATTATTATCATACACATTATGCACATGTGCAACTCGTAGCATCCACACACATGGGATGAAAGACTTCCTTATGTCCAACATAGCTACACCAGAGCCCTCCATAGCTCAATGGTTCATAGCGCCTTTTAGGTAGGGCTAAGATTTTAGCCATTATGTCCCATTGATGTGGCCATACCATTTGTAGCTACTCAGGTAGATTTTACTCACATCTGGCCCAAAGCTGACAGGGCTAATAGCTTCATTGAGCGCATTCAACACATCTGCCAATAGGTCCATGATATATTGTATAGATCCAATGCTAAATGCAAGCAGCGCCATGATCAACATCGATTTCCACACAAGTTCTAGGTGTGCGACAAAGTTTGGCTACATTTGCCAAAAGCAGCACCTCGTTGGACCCCACCGCAAGCTTCGCCTGCTTCGATATGGGCCATACACCATCACCAAGGTTATAAGGGACAATGCCTTCAAGCTCAACATCCTACTGTTCCTTGGTTTGCACCCAGTGTTCAATGTAGATCGCCTTCATCCATACTTTCCATGATTGTTGGACACATCCGACATTGCAGGACAACTCACACCAACAGAGCTAAACCGGACTGCATGGAACATGCCACAACTAATCAAATCATGGACATGTAGATCAAGAACACTCGCCAACAAAGGATTCAATTATATTAGGTTGTTAAAGCAAGCCATCTCCTTCACCAACACAAGTGGTTCACTAGGGACTAGGTTCAACAGAAATTTCCTTACCACATGGATGCTTTGCACGCAATGGGGACCCTTAATTCCTAATGAGGGAGGAATGATCCAGGTGGATATTGGTGGCCACCCTCCTATTCCACCTAGATCTTTAGTCAATTTCATCAATTTCATTTTTTATTTTAGCATTTACTATTTGTAGTAATTTTTCGGGTCTTGAACTTCCAGAGTAGTTTTGACCCCCTAAATGACGTTTTTTTGAGGTTCGCAGCAAGCCCAAAAATGTACGGAAGGGCCTACCGTAAATCCTATAGTACTTGGAGAGAAATTTTCAGCAAGATATCGTATGTGCCAAACGAAGATAATATGACCAAGTTATGACCCTAGGAAGTTGGTTGCCTAGCTAACCCCAACGGGGCCCACAAACTCTTGGCGTTTCATATTTTGGGGTTAGGGTTTTCCCTTGTTATTCAATAATAAATATGCCCTTGAGCTCCATTGTAACATAGTAAGAAAGATAATTCCCCACAAGAAAAATAAAATAATCAGTCTTTTAAGGAAAAACGTAAACCTCATTATCCATGCCTTATTTGTAATGAGGAACATTTTACTAAATATTGTCTGCATCGTGCATAATTTAATCAATTCCTAAAGTCATCATCTGGCACACCTTCCTTATTGGAAAATACCTTTCTAAATCAGGAGACACACATGTTTGTGCATGATTCAGTTTCCCCTTCCAAAGTGTTGATTATCTCTTCCATCAAATAGAAGAGTGATATTTTGGTGGCCACAAGGAATAAGGATTATGGGAATCCACCTCCTCATACTGGTAAGGCTATTGATCAACCTTCCAACTCTACTCAACCTACTTTGGGTCCTCCCGCTACCGCGATACTTGCTAAATTGACTATTAAACCTCCTAAGGGAGCTATCCATAAATCAAAATTTAACCCTCGTGCAAGAGTGGATCACAATTATAACATAGCTGAGGACCTAGGGAAAAATACCTCTGTTATGTCAACTCTTGAGGTGTTACAAAACTGTCCCACTCAAAAGAAGGTTTTACTTGCAACCATTAGAGGGATTAATCCTTCAAATTCCAAGCTTGTTGTTTTTAACCATGAGAACTATACCCCGAAATACCCACCACAACTGGCGTTTATGATCTAGGTTGTCATATGAGGTAAAAATATTCACTGAACAATTATAGATGAAGGTGCCTTGACTTGTATAACATCAGTTTCATGTTGGCAATCTGTTGGTTCTCCACAGTTGAGTCAGTCATCTACTAATCTCAAAGCTTTTGATGGCAAAGGCTTCAAACCTCTTGGGATTTTAAATTCATTGCAAGTAGAACTAGCTTGTAAAGGAGCCTCGATATAATTTGAAGCTATAAAGGAAACCTTGGATTACAATATTCTACTAGGACGCACATGGGTTTATGCCATGGATGTCGTCATTTCAACCTATTTCCAGATGATTGCTTTCCCTCACTAGGGGGGCATCATAGCCATCGCCCAAACCACTGGAAGCATTCCACTTGTGGGTGAATGCCAAAAATCCTATCAATATGTCAAAGTAGTATTTCTTAAGGATTCTCCCCTAATGGGAACCCTTTCCTTTCTCCCTCCTCTTCCTTATCCCCTTCCTCCTCCATACATTTCCTCTATTAATATGATTTCTTCTTGTACTTTTCCATCTAATCCGTCGATAATACCTGATGCCTCTAATATTAATGAATTTGATGACTGTATGATGCTTATTCCCATTGAGCTCAAATATGAAGTGATCTATTCGATCTGTTTGACAAATTCTCATTTTACTTGCTCGGTAAATTGGGTTGATCATTCCCAGGATTTGGTTGCTGCTTTGACCTTTTCATTGGTACATTCCATACCGATGAAATAATCATAGAGATTATGACATCTGATGAGGCACCTTGTGATGATAATAACCATTGTTCCTTGTTACCTGCAAATATTGAGAATAATATTGATGATACTTATTCACCCAATTTTATCGCAATTTTCAAGGATTCTCTTTCTATTCATGACATAGATTTTGAGAAGATACTATCGAATATTGAAGAGACCATTCCTATCGATATCTCGATTAAACTTGGTGTTGTTGAAAACATTCATATTGGTGCATCTTGTTCTTCTGAAGAGATCAAGACCTATAAAGCCCTTTTCCAACAATTTTAGGATGTATTTTCTTGGACATATGAGGTAATGCCAATTATTGATCCAAATATCATGGTTCATGAAATCAAAACCTATCCAGACAATAAGCCTATTCCATAGTTTTTATGTCTTGTACATCCTAAAAAGGCTGTTGTGATCAAAGCATAGGTTTAAAAACTTTTGCAAGCTAGTTTTATCTATCTAGTTCCTCTCATCCATTGGTTTTCAAACATTGTCCCCAGCATGAAAAAGAAGGCTATGATTAGAGTATGTATCGACTATCGAGAAATAAACCATGCTTTTCCTAAGGACAATTATCTAACCCATTAATCTATCAAATCGTTGATTATTGTGTTGGAAGTGAAGTTTTTTTCGTTTATTGATGGTTTTTCCAGATACAATTAGATCAATAGACTCCCTTCGGATCAACACATAACTTCTTTTATCTGTTCTTGGGGTACGCTTTCTTATCATAAGCTCCCATTCGGTTTGAAGAATGTAGGTGCAACCTTTCAAAGGGCTATGAATTATGCCTTTCACGATATAAAACACATATATAAATCATATTTAGATGACTTACTTACTCATTTTAAGTGGTGTGAATATCATCTGATGCACCTTAGGGCGATTTTATTACGTTTCCATTAGTGTAATATCAGATTAAATCTGCATAAGTGCATTTTCTCTATCCAATATGGTAAGCTTCTCAGACTTGTTATTTTGAAACAAGGAATCCATATTGATCCACTCAAGGTCCATGAAATTCTTGATTTACCTTCACCTTCCTCTCTTGTTTAGCTACAACGACTTCAAGGGAAGACCAACTTTCTACTGAGATTCATTCCCAATTATGCAGAGCTCACAAAAGGATTCACTCGCTTGTTGAAAAAAATGTTTCCCTTCCATTAGGATGATACAACCCTAAAAGCCTTCGGTGCTATAAAATATGTCCTAGTTCGAGCATCATTTCTGTATCCACCTGATTATAAACACAACTATTTACTGTACCTTTCAACTACTATGACCACCATCGCCATTGTGTTCATCCAAGAAGATGACTTGGGGGATGAGCATATTATCTATTATTTGGGTTAGAATTTGAATGATACAAAGATCAAATATACTCATGTTGAAAAGTTGGCTTTGACAACTTTTCAGGATTTCCAAAGGTTTCCCCACTACATTATGCTTCAAAAGAGCATGGTTGTTTATGACTACAACCCCATGACTTAAATTCTATCACAACAATTGCTAGGGGGGAAAGTACTCCAAATGGATTTTTATTCTCCAGGATTTTGATTTGGAGTTCATTAAGTCCAAATCTAGGAATTCCCCAACCTTTGCCGAACTGATCTATGACCTTCCCTCATCTAAGACTTTGATCACCTCTGATGGTTCTATTCCTGACAAGTCATTGTTCTTGATTGATTCATCTGACCTATGGTATGGAGATATTTTGCTTTATCTCCAGACCTAGACTTTTTGTTAAATTATGGTATGTTCTATGCTTAGAGAAATTTACTTTTCTTTCTTATTATTACCTATAGATTAGAAATCACATGTGCATAATTAAAGTGTAGATATAACATTAAACAATCAACAAAAAACAACCCAAGACAAGAGACACAAGATGTGGCGGCTAGCTAGGGACAAACCCCACAATGTGTGGGGAAACCCTTTGATCAAATATTATTTTATATTCAATAATTCAACAGAGAGAAATAGTGCAATAAATCTGATTTATATTAGCAGTAGCAAACCCAATATTAGTAGCGTCAGCATTAGTGACTTCATCATCAAAACTAGGGCAGACGATATCTCACAAACCAATCGTCGGATTGGCTTGATTACACCACCAAAATTTGAGGCCTTCAGAGGAGGTCCAGATGAACCTACAATGCAGTTCAAAAGAGGAGGATTGATGGTCCATACTGGTCAAAGTTTGGATCTGTAGTTGCAACTTCAGTTTCAGCAGCTTCCTTTAAACTAGGGCAGTCGATATCTCGCGAACCATCCATCGGATTGGCTTGATTCCACCACCAAAAGTTGCAGCCTTAAGAGGAGGTTCAGATGAACCTACATAGTAGATCATAAGAGGAGGTTTTATGGTACATGCTAGTCAAATTTTAAATATGCAGTTGCAACTTTAGTTTCAATAGCTTCCTTCAAACTAGGGCAATCGATATCTCACAAACCATCCATCGAATTGGCATGATTCCACCACCAAAAGTTGTAGCCTTCAGAGGAGGTTCAGATGAACCTACAATGAAAATTAGAAGAAGAGGTTTGATTTTCCATGATGGTCAAAGTTTGGATTTGCAGTTGCAGCTTCATTTTCAGTAGCTTTTGGCTTCACATGTGTGAGAGAGAGACCCTTTTCTGCACAGTAGAGAAGAGACACTTTTTTTGCGCAGTAGAGAGAGAGATGTGTTGAGATGAGTGAGTGAAAATGAGGAAAATTCCTCTTGTATTTATACACAATTGATAATGTTTGAATAGATGCAACTGTTGGGCTTCTGAGCCTACATGAGTTGTAGGTCGGGTTGATAATAATTATGTTGGCATTATGTTTCTGGTATGGTTATATGTTACAGATGTTGTACTTGATGG